>JBBPCY010014842.1:0-15264 GCA_037974405.1 Brachyalestes nurse
CCCCCCATCTGCGCCCCTGGTACCAGCTACTCTTTGCCTGCAGGTGCTCCCCTGGACTCATGATGCCAACCTCACTGGACGCCCTGGTCATACTGGGATATTGGAAAAGTTTGCCTCCAAGGTTGCCTTCTTCCTGTGCCTATCCTGTGTTGACCCTGGCCTTACATTACAGTGGATTGATTGACTAAAACGGCCCGTTTCATTGCTCTCTTCTGGCAGCAGCTTGGGGTCTCTGTCAGCCTGACGTAAGGACATCACCCACAATCCAATAATCAGCTAACTAAGGATGTTAACTAAGGATGATATCTAAGATGTTATTGCTAGGCCAATCCCACCACCTGGACCCATCATTTCCTTTAGGCTGAATTAGCCAATGACCAGCTGACCACTTCCGCGACGGTGATGTCCTCTTTCGAAACTCTTATGGGACATAGACTCTCCTGGTTTCTCACTGAAGAACCCGAAGGACCAGTCCCTGCAGTGAACACATTTACATTTACGGCATTTAGCAGATGCTTTTATCCAAAGCGACGTCCATTCCCCTTAACTACCGGGGACAGTCTCCCTGGAGCAACTTGGGGTAAAGGGTCTTGCTCAGAGAGTGGTGGTGTGCTGAAGATAGGATTCAAACTCATGACCTCTTGGTCCAGAGACAAGTATACAACCCACGAAGGCCAGCAAGGGTAAAGTGGGGCATTTGGCTGCCGCTCTTGTCCAGAGTCGCTCTCATTAGTTACAGGGACAGTCCCCCTAAAGGCACTGAGAGTTAAGTGTCTTTCTCAAAGACACAGTGGTAGAAAGTGAAGGTTCTAACCTGCGACTTTGTGGTCATTGGGTTCACAGGCGAGTGGTTTACCCTGTAGGCTAGTACCACACATGGCAGTACATCGCCTTCATCAAGTGTGGGCTTGTACTTTACAGACTTTCTTTGTGACTACTGACAGGACCAAATGCCAGGCAAATTGACAGCATCGCACAGCATTGATATATCACCCTGGAGATTTGGTTTGGATGTACACAAAAGGTCTTCCGACCAACCCTGACAACAAAAAATTGGGACCTTGATTTATTGGGCCTCTCTGAGTGATTAGATGAGTTAACTTGGTCGCCCATCGACTGCTGGTGCCCCATTCCCTGTGAGTAAGTCCTGTTTTCATGTCTGCTTACTCTGTAAGGCCTACAAGTCTCCACTGTCTCCACCTGCGTTGAACCGACCTTGGCGACGGGTTATTGACGGGACCCCCGCCTACACAGTCCGTCATCTCCTTGATGTGTTCCTGCAGGGTTGGATTTTGGTGTACCTGGTAGATTGGGAGGGATATGGGCCTGAGGAATTCCATGCTCCTTCAAGACTTCTATGACTCTCGACCTGAGGTAGCTGGGCCATCCAACTTGTTAGTGACATCTAGACATGTAGTCAAGACCACCTAAACCAAGACACTACCAATACCAGAGGATATTAAGACCAAGACAAGACCAAGACCAAAAAAAACCCCACTTCTTTATTTAAGGTGGACCGCGAAGTGGGGAAAGGTGCGAGGGTCCATGGAAGACCAGTGGAATTAGGCTAACAGCTAATGGAGCCTACTATTTGCGTGTGTGAAAAGTAAACTAGTTTGACTGAGTTCATAGTAAATGCCAGCAGTGAGTATATTGTTCACAGATTAATTTTGTGCAGTTAAGCTGGATATGTAAATATGTGTTGTCCTGTATGTTTGTTTTAGTTAATGCCAATTTAGCTACGTCAGACAGTATTTTCTTATGGTAACGCACTTGACGCAGCATTCTAAAGTCTGAAACTAACATGCCCTGTTTGTATGGTTGCAGTCGCAGAATGGAAATTAAAACGAACAAAAACTCTACACCTTGAGTATTCATTTATATAAGCGTACTACACATTGATATTGTTGGCTCCAAATTTCCCAACAACTATGTCGATCTGAGACAGCGAGACCAAGACAAGACTGAGAGATCCGAGACCAAGACAAGACCAAAGACTGTCGAGACTGAGACAAGACCAAGACCACGTAAAAGACATCCAACTCTAGTGACGTCCTGGATCATCTTCACGTTTCTCACAGAGTTAAAGATAAATTTGATAGAGTCGTTTTTTCAGTTCCTTGCGGCAGTGGAAAAGGGACATAAATGGATGAAACCATTTACTGTTTTTTTGAAGTATAAATGAATTAAATGTTGAAAGGAGGGAAGGATAAATTGGATAAGCATTCACTAACACTAAACTTTGAAAACAATTTAATGGAACACCTTTTAACCTAAACTCTGTGTTCTCCCACTTTAACTAAGTGAATGTTTAAATTTATTATTTGTTTGTATTTATTTGTTATTTATTTGTTTCTTATCCCCATGGCAGGGAACTCAAGTGGCACCCAATTTAAAAGCTATCATGACTGACAGAGAACATTGGAAGCACCCAGACACATTTAACCCAGAGAACTTTCTGGATGAGCAGAGGCAGTTCTGCAAAAATGACTCCTTTCTGCCTTTTTCTCTGGGTGAGTCTGGAGTCTCTGCACCAAAGCTACTGAGATATTACCACACACACACACACACACACTCGTGTAATACATACAGGATGATACATACGTCATGATTAGTGCGCGATTTCGGACAGATACTTTGTTTTTGCTGGCTGCACGCTGCTAATGCTAACGCGCACTGCTAATTCTAACTGCTAATGCTAACGGTTTTTAAGCTTTTTTCCCCTGGGATCAATAAAGTTTTCTGATCATTTATTTCTCCTTGCTGCTGTCATTTGAAGAGTCTGTGACGCTCCGGATCAGAATCTCCCCCGTGGATCGTCTCAGTGTTTCTCTTGTGTAAAGCCCTGCATTTTTATTACTGTAAATTAAAAGAGGCAAATACGGGTTTATCTTTACATTTTCTTAAGAGTAATGCATTAAACTGAGTTTACAATGAAGTCAGTCTTCTGGGAGCATATCAGGGGCAAATTTGGGTTTATACTATAAAAATAGGCATTTTTAGGAATTATTTTTTATCACAACACAACAACACGGTTTATCACTAGATGTGAGGGCTTTTGGAACGTAAACCCTGCGAAAAGCGCGGGGATTACTGTATATAAAACATATATGAACATGTGTGAATTGTGTGTCCTGCAGGTCCAAGGGTGTGTCTGGGTGAGACTCTGGCGAGGACAGAGCTCTTCATCTTCTTCACCTCTCTGCTCCAGCGCCTGCAGTTCTCATGGCCTCCTGGAGCTCCGCGCCCAAACATGGATGGCTATGTGGGCACCGTGCGGAGCCCTCACCCCTTCCATACAATCTGCCGCAGCCGGGAGACCCCACTCTGAATATGTTCAGTCTTTATATTCTATAAGGGCTACTTTAACACTGGAGGAGGTTTTTTACTCAAACACAAAATAATCAGTATCAGTGGGAGCATGTATATCCATCATCAAGAAATATATACATATTACATACATATATAGGTGGTTGCTAGATGGAAGCTAAAATATATATGGATAAGTAGATAAAGAGAGAGAGAGAGAGAGACCCTGTCAATCATACAAGAGATACCATAGCTACAAATGAATTTTGGTACGAATTGTGGTTCCATCATCGCATGCTGTTGCCATACAGCATCAGTTTCATTCTTGTTTTATGAACAAGTGTAAAAAATGTTTAAATAAAGACATTAAAAAAGTTAAGTGGTGTTCCATTTTATTTCTGAAGTTGTTGCATATAAGTAGTGTATCAAAACAATTCAATAAAAAACACGAGGGGTGGCATAAATTATGGGAACCTCATAACAGCACTGTTGAGCCATTTTCCTGCTTCTCAGCGTCTCACAAATTTCAGTATGTTGGATGCCAAGCCCCCTCCCTGTAAAAATATCATGCCATGGTGGAGCTGACATTACAAACCTGCGTTCTCTGACCTTCTCTGGGACTTCACAGTCAGAGCAATTGAACTCAACGTAGATCTGTATCTACTGATACCTACTTCTCTTTTGAAGTTCAAGTTTTCAGAATCCATGTCTCAGTTCCTATATTATGTGCTCTAGTGTACAGAGTCTAATAGTCTTTTTTATCCAAGAGTTTTTGGACTTTTTATCAATTTTGGCTTCCCAATCTGATAAACTCCTAATTTTAGGTGATTTTAATATTTATGTCTATTGTCCATCTAAACCCATGGTTAAAGAATTATAAGATTGATTGATAATTTCAGTCTTTGTCAGTCTATCACTGGTCCAACACATCACAAGGGTCACACTCTTGATCTTGTTCTATGCTGCTCTGTCACCCTGCACCCTTAAAACCTAAACAGTTAAACCATAGCTCCGTATGCACCCCTTGGCTAAATGAGTACACTGACTCCTCAAGATAAGCTGGTAGGAGGGTGCAAAGAAAGTGGAAAAGGATCAACTACAGGCAGGGCTGGACTCGGCTGGACTGGGACAAAAAATTAGACCGGCCTAAAAATTACCTGGTCAGCCAAAAATGATCTGGTCGGCCCAAAATTACCTTTGGCCCACCAGGCAAATGACTGGTATGCTCATTAGCCAGTCCAGCACTGACTACAGGTGTCCTACAAGATTTGTTAAAAAAGTACCAGTGCACTGTTAAGAAGGATAAAAAACAGTTCTACTCTGATTTGGTCTCTACGAATGCCCACCGGCCTAAAGTACTGTTCAACACTATAAATTCTAAAACCTGTCAGCACTTCTGGTACAGTTACTCCATCAAATGAAACTTGTGAGCGTTTCTCAGCCTTTTTTTCCAACAAGATTGATCAGATTAGGGTAAGTTTCACTTCTTAATTAGCAGCTTCCTCAGACTCTCATGCCTTCACCTCCCATCTCCTACATTTTCAACCAGTATCGGCCTCTCAGTTATCAGTAGTGGTTCAAAGCATGAAGCCAAATTATTGCCCCCTTGACATCCTACCAGCATGTCTTTTTAAGGAGGTTTTTGGTATCCTCTGTCCTATTGTTTTGGCCATCATCAACAGCTCCTTAATGAGTGGCAGCATCCCTTAGAGCTTCAAACATGCCATTGTGCAGCCACTCCTCAAGAAACCCTCACTAGACCCTGACATCCTTAATAATGATCGGCCTATCTCCAAGTTGCCTTTCATTTTAAAGATTCTAGAAAAAACTAATTTCTTCTTATTTGAATACTTTTGGGATTTTTGACAAATGTCAGCTGAATTTAGATCTATGCACAGCACAGAATCTGCTCTTCTAAGTGTACAAAATGATGTCCTTTTTGCTATTGACTCTGGTTCTTGTGCTATTTTAGTTCTGCTCAATCTTAGTGCAGCTTTTGATACAATTGATCATGACATTCCTATTAAATATGGAATCCCTCAAGGTTCTATTTTAGGTCCCTTTTTTGTTTTCTTTATACATGCTTCCCCTTGGGGTAATTTTTAAGAAGCACATAACATTTTATACCATTGCTACGCAGCATTTTAGACCATTGCTGCCAGTCTTACCTGATCCCCGCTCTACTAGCTGCCTCTTAAGTTGTTTGGATGGCATTAAATGCTGGATGGCAAGTTATATCCTTCAGCTAAATGATGGTAAGACTGAGGTGGTCATCTTTGGCCCCTCAAATTCAGCCGCAAGCATTATCCCTACTCTTGGCCCCCTATCTGTATATTTGCAAAATGAGGTTAAAAATCTTGGTGTTTTTATGGACTTTTCATTGAGTTTTAACAAGCAGGTTGCGAATGTGGCGAGAGGTAGTTTTTATCATTTGAGAAACATCGCAATGCTAAAGCCGATATTAGCCCAAAGAGATTCGGAAACAGTTATCCATGCTTTTATTACTTCCTGGTTAGACTACTGAAATGCACTTTACTTGGGCTTGCCTCATTCCACACTTACACGCCTACAGTTGGTCCAAATCGTTGCAGCTAGGCTCTTAACGGGTACAAAGAAAAGTAACCCATCTTTTCACCGCTACATTGGTTACCTGTAAGGTACAAGGCTGATTTTAAAGTATTATTTTTTGTTTGGTCTGGCCCCTCAGTACATCTCTGATCTCCTTACACCTTATTCGGCCCCCAGGTCCCTCAGGTCTTCTGCACAACTTCTCCTGTCAGTACCCCACTCTCGCCTTAAAACCAGAGTCGACAGAGCCTTCTGTATTGCTAAGCTTTAGAACAGTCTTCCATTACAGGTCAGATCCTTTCCCAGCATTGACTATTTTAAATCCAACTTAAAGACATAACTTTTCTCCATTGCCTTTGATACACTATGAGCATAATTGTAATACTAATCTCAGATTTGCGATGTCAGGTTTATGTTAAGTTGTGTTTTTATCTATTCGTATTTTATTTCTCTATTTATTTCTGTTTGATTCAAATTGAATTATACTCATGCGTGGTGTTGTGAAGCAATTTGGGACCAACTTTGTTGTATTTAAATGTGCTATATAAATAAAATGACTCGACTTGGTGTTCCTGTCCTGGCTTATGGTGCGGGTTGAAGTCAAATGATGCCAGTTAAAACAGTCCTTTTCTCACTTAACACAGTCCTTTTCTCACTTTACACAGTCCTTTTCTCACTTAATAGAGTCCTTTTCCCACTTAACACAGTCCTTTTCTCACTTAACCCAGTTCTTTTCTCACTTAACACAGTCCTTTTCTCACTCAACACTGTCCTTTTTTCACTTAACACTGTCCTTTTCTCACTTAACACAGTCCTTTTCTCATGCTAACATGTCATCTTCCAATGTTAGATATACAGCCCCCACACACTGTTATTCTGAGGAAATTAACAACACAGGTGTTGAATGTTGCACTGGCCGTGGACTCCAGCATTCAGCTTGAAACACCAGCACTGAAAAAAATGACCTATCTCAGACACACACTTTTTTACAAACACACACACACATTATGTGTTGTAAAGGTGAGGTGCTGAATTATGACAGGGCGTTGCATAATTCAGAGCCACATATATTTCCCTCATAATACAATAAACTCAGAAATGAATCACTAAAACATTGAAGCAACCAAAATAAATGACTCAGCTCAGACACACACTCTTTTACAAGCACACACACATTATGTGTTGCAAAGGTGAAATGCAGGATTATGACAGGACACTAATTCAGAGCCATGTATCTTTCCTTCTTAATACAATCAACTCAGAATAGAATGTGTGCTGAGATATCTGAACTGGATGTATGTAAACCTGGCTCTGCCGGATGGTGTGCTGAAAACAAAGATATTCATTTTTAATTGCATTCTTCTTCTTTTTGTTTTTGCTGAATGCTATCCCACTGTCTGATCTGATGAGCGTATCTGATCTGATGACATATGGAAATGAACAGACCATCTGTGATACATAAAGTTAATGTCTGTGAACTGTTTACTTAGAGTTTGTTTTTGATGCATTATTCAGACCAAATGGCAGGCAGCTACGCTCAAATTAACCTTTCTAGGTTCCCCATAGCTTGTATACTTATAAACATGTCTTCTTACATTTCATTATAAATTACTTGGAGGTCCCGAAACAAGAAGAGCGTGGCCATCATATTTTTCTTCTGCTTTGGTGAAAGAACCCTTATGAAAAGAACCCCCGCAGATATGTGAGACATTTATATTATGCAGATGTTCTGTAAAGCTTTAAAAGATGTTTAAATGCTTAAAGTGCTTGAAGACACCTGTTAAAAACTAGATCTGTGTTTCTGCCACTCTGTTGGTCAGAGTGCATGGGAAGGATTTACTCCACTTTTGGTGTATCTATTCAGACAGGTTCACGATATTGCAACATGAGTATTTCAACTTTGTCAACAGTGCCTTATCAAGCACTTTCACCTTCTAAAAACATAACAGTGATTAAGTTTTTGGACATTAAATGGGATCCCCTCCCTTTCTCTCTCTTCTCCTTCCTGGTTCCTGGCAGCAGTGAGCAGCTGTGGTGTCCTCCACACATCTCAGAATGGTGTCTGTTTTGATATACCTGTATTGGACGTCTGCAGGCTTGGCTTTTCTGTGTTTTCTGCTCTTTCTGTTTCTGCTAGAGATCTTCAGACTGAATTTCTCCAATAGCCGCAACCCCCCTGGACCCAAACCTCTGCCCCTCGTGGGAAACCTGCATCAGTTCACGAAAAATTGAATGGCCTTTATGCTGTTGCCATACAGCATCAGTTTCATGCTTGTTTTATAAACAAGTGTAAAAATTGAAATAAAGACATTATAAAAATTCAGTGGTGTTCCATTTTATTTCTGAAGTTGTTGCATATAAAGAGTGTATCAAAACAATTCAAAAAGTGCCCCTTACGATTACCATGGTGGCCATCAGACGACGTGGTTTTGCTTCATCATGAGGAGGGACATTATCTCGCTATTGTTAGGCATTTATTAAATCACGGCTGCTTCACTGATTACTCATTACTGCGTTTTTAAACAAGTTAATTAATTTTTTTCAGAGCACTGTAGTTATACATCATTGTCACACCTTCTTCTCACCTGTGACCAGAAGTTCATGGGTTTGAATCCCAGTACTGCTAGTGGCACCTCTGAGAGACCATCCCAACATACTGCTTCCCGGGTGCTGTTTTCCTGGATGCCCAGTGCTTCACTTGGTAAATGGCTTAAATGAGTTAGACGAGTTAGACGAAAAGAAAGAATTTCACACTGTGCGCTGTGGTGTGTTCACATATGACAAATGGTCACTTTAGATTTTAGATTTTAGAATCAGTCTGATAATTGCTAATTAACCGGTTGCATTTAATGACGCAGTGAATTGTAACAGAGTGTAAACTGCAACTCTGTCATCTGATCTGCTTGGTGTGAAATGCAGGGAATGTAGGTAATGGGTGCCACTGAGGACAAAGATTATGACAAGCCCTTTGATGTGGCTATAAAAGTGAGTTAGCTGTAGGGTGTGTGTCTAATGTTAGCTGTGTGTGTATATGTACAGAGTCAAGAGTTCACAGTGGTGGTGAATGGAACCAGATGCTGAAGTCTTTAATGCCTCTGAACTCTCCCTCAGTGAAAGTTATTGATGGAATTATTGACCCACATTTCAGGCTGTGATTGAGTCTGTGAGCCAGCAGATGGCAGACTTTAACCATCATCCTATTTATTAGCTTACTACCCTTCTTCATGTGAAACCTTGCATTTCACACAATGGATGAGTCAACACACAGGTAAGTAAGTTTTGCCGCAGGTTTATTAGACACAACACAACATTCACTTCCATCCCTTAGGGTCTCCCGCCTCCGTCCCAGCTTGAGTGCCACTACAATCCAGAATGCTACATGCTAACAGCAAAGTAAATGTTGTTCCCAAATTTTACCAAGATAAATACCCCCCCCTGCACAGCAAGTTTAGAATGTAAGTTTAAGCACAGTGTTCACATGAGCAGTCCCCAGGTCAGACTTTTAGAGAGAGTGAGAACACCCCCCCTCCCAAAAAAAGTGAAAACCTAGACCTGATAACCCCAAACCCCAGGTAGTGCCCGCTGCACTGTGGCTCTGCAGGTCCGCTGCCACTTGCTTCCCTTTGCTTTGGGTCCCCAAACTTCCTGTTCCACCCAGTCATCAACAGATCTGACCTGCACTACGATAGTCATCCCCGGTCGCTTAACACAGTCCTTTTCTCACTTAACACAGTCCTTTTCTCATTTAACACAGTCATTTTCTCCCTTAACACAGTCCTTTTATCATTTAACACAGTCCTTTTCTCACTTAACACAGTCCTTTTCTCACTTAACACTGTCCTTTTATCATTTAACACAGTCTTTTCTCATTTAACACAGTCATTTTCTCACTTAATACAGTCCTTTTCTCATTTAACACAGTGCTTTTCTCACTTAACACAGTCATTTTCTCATTTAACACAGTCCTTATCTCATTTAACACAGTCTTTTCTTATTTAACACAGTCCTTTTCTCAGACCATATGATTGTTTTCTCACTTAACACAGTGATTTTATCACACCAACACAAACATATTATCTTCCAATGTCAGATATGCAGCCCCCACACACTGTCATTCTGAGGAAATTAACAACACAGGTTTTGAATGTTGCACTGGCTGTTGACTCCAGCACTGTAACAAATGAGTTATCTCAGACACACACTCTTTTACAAACACACACACATTATGTGTTGTAAAGGTGAGGTGCTGAATTATAGCAGGACGTTGCATAATTCAGAGCCACATACCTTTCCCTCTTAATACAGTAAACTCAGAATGGAATCTGTGCTGAGATATCCAGACCTGACGTATGTAAGCCTGGCTCTGCTGAATAGTATTGTATTTCACATTCATGTTTAATTGCATTCTTCTTCTTTTTATTTTTGTTGAATGCTATCTGACTGATCTGATCTGGTGAGTTGAACATATAGAAATGAACAGACCATCTCTGATACATAAAGCTAATGCATAGGATTATTTAGGATTTTTTGTTTGTTTTTGACTCATTCTTTAAACTTAATGGCAGGCCGATACACTCAAATGAGCCTTTCTAGGTCCCCCATAGCCTGTATACTTCTAAACATGTCTTCGTTCATTTGATTTAATTATAAATCACTTGTCAGTCCCTGGAATGAGTAGAGCAAAACCTTGGCCATCATTTTGTCTTCTTTTTTGATGGGATTACTTTTTACCTCATTATGAACATACTCTCCATCATATTCTGAGACAGCTGGAGAATCAGGAAGCAAATCAGGAATCAGAAAGTAAACTAGAATTTTTTTTCTCACACCACACTGGCCTTTTATCACTTAACACAGTTATTTTCTCATGCTGACATATCATCTTTCAATGTAAGATATGCAGCCCCCCACTCACTGTTATTCTGAGGAAATTAACAACATAGGTGTTGAATGTTGCACTGGCTGTGGCTTTTAACAATCAGCACTGAAACATTGCGCAATCAAAACAAATCACCTAACTTAAACACACACTCTTTTATGAACACACACACATTATGTGTTGCAAAGGTGAATTGCAGTACATTGCATAATTCAGAGCCATGTATCTTGCCCTCTTAATACAATCAACTAAGAATAGAATGTGTGCTGAGATATCTGGACTGGATATATGTAAACCTGGCTCTGCCGGATGGTGTGCTAAAAACATATCTATTTCAAATTCATTTTTAATTGCATTCTTATTCTTTTTGTTTTTGTTGAATGCCATCCCACTGTTTGATCTGATCAGATGAGCTAAACATATGGAAATTAACAGGTCATATGTGATACATAAAGTTAATGTGTATGAACTGTTTATTTAGGCATGTTTATTTTTTATTAGTTTTTAATTCATTCTTCAGACTAAATGGCAGGCCATTACGCTCAAATTAACCTTTCTAGCTCTCCCATAGCCTGTATACTTCTAAATATGTCTTCTTACATTTGATTTCATTATTAATCACTTGGTGGTCCCGAAACGAGCTTGGCCATCATATTTTTCTTTTTCTTGGTGGAAGAACCATTATGAGATGAGCACCTGAAGATATGTGGAACATGAATATTATGCAGATGTTCTTTAAAGCTTCAGAAGATGCTTAAATGCTTAAAATGCTTAAATGCTTGAAGACACCTGTTAAAAACTAGATCTGTGTTTCTGCCGCTCTGTTGGTCAGAGTGCATGGGAAGGATTTACTCCACTTTTGATTTATCTATACAGATAGGTTTGCGATATTGCAACACCATGTGTATTTCAACTTTGTCAACAGTGCCTTATCAAGCTCTTTCACCTCCTAAAATGTGGACATGAAATGGAAACCCCTCCCTTTCTCTCCCTTCTTCTTCCTGGTTTCTCCCATATAAAGCAGTGAGCAGCTGTGGTGTCCTCCACACATCTCAGAATGGAGTCTGTTTTGAGATACCTGGATTGGACGTCTGCAGGCTTGGCTCTGCTGGGTTTTCTGCTCTTTCTGTTTCTGCTGGAGATCTTCAGACTGAACTCCTCCATTAGCCGCAACCCCCCTGGACCCAAACCTCTGCCATTCGTGGGAAACCTGCACCAGTTCACGAAAAATCGATTGGACTTCATCAAATCGGTGAGTTTCCTCTCTTTTCTTAAGACAGCCTACATCAGATCAATCATGGTTTAATTTTACAATGCTGTATATGTAATCCATTATAGGCGGGAACATTCTGATTAGTGCTTTCTTAAAATCTTGGATTACCTTCAAAACAATTATATCTACCAAAAAAGTACCTACCTCGCTGTTTTCGTCCCACTCAAATTTACCTTTAGAATTTACCAGATTGCCATTCAAAACAATAGTGTAAGTGTCCCAGCACTTCAGAGACTTTGGAGTGGCTGCAAGTTGCACCATTAAGGGCAAGATGGCAGGATGCCCCCACCTCATACTGGTGTGACCTTCCTGCTATACACCACTGATGGAAATGCAGTCAAGGAGGCACACAAGCACACTATATCATAAAAACACAGCTGTTTATTTAGCACCAGGACACCTACAGCAGTATGGAACAAGTAATAGTTACTTGTCAAACAGATTTTAATGTTCCATAAAATAACACTACCCCTTGTCATTCTCTTATAACCCAGTTTTTGGAATAAATCAACACACCGTGCACAGGAATCATTTAAATAAACCCATCACGAAATAAAAGAAGCAAAAGCAAAAATACATACAAATCCATACTGGTAAAGAACCAGGCCACTGAATTAGACCACTTTATTAGGCAATGATGTTATGAGATGCTGGGCTCCAGCTTGGTGAGACACCTAGAAGAAGTCTTTGAAAAACCGAAACCAGCAGGTTATGCTAGAATGATTTAAATATCGTTCTTTATGGAACCAAAAGTCATTCCACACTCACCCAGGCCTTTATACATTTTTATACACGTTCATGTCAGATGTCATAGAAAGCTTATGTTGAAGTCATGTAGCCTCATGAACCTTGTCCTTCAGAAAACACACCTGATACCCAAACCTGTCTAAGTTGTTGCATTTCACTGATGTGAATACAGCAATCATGTGCTTGCATTCCTCCAGTTCCCTAAATATGGTGAGATATCCACCTTGCACCTGGGGAAGAACCCTGTGATCATACTGAACAGCATGCAGGTTGCAAAGGAAGCACTGGTCCAAAATGGGAACGTGTTTTCTGGCAGGCCAAGGCCACCTCTAGCAAAATGGATCAGCAATGGGAAAGGTTAGTCCCACGTACATTGTTACTTTATTTTTGATAAAAATATAAATACATTGAAGTGTGCCATTCCATCTGCAGGGAAAAATGCTTCTAGACAATCAATCATAATCTTCCATATCTCCCTCAGGTATTATTATGGCTCAGTATGGCATTCACTGGAGACAGCAGCGCCGCTTTGCTCTGCACACACTGCGCGACTTTGGTCTTGGGAAGAAATCGGTGGAGGAGCGCGTGGTTGAGGAGGCGGGTTACCTCATCAAGGAGCTTCTCAAACAAGAAGGTAGGTGATGAGTAGCTACTATAGATGTGTGGAGAAGTAGCACTAAACTTATTCTGGTTCCCGACTGGTCAGTACTGAAATCTAGAGAATTTCCTGGACAAAAGTCTTGATGTTTTCACATTTTTTTCACATCTTTATTTTTCACACCAAATTATGGAGTATTGGTACAGATAATTAGCATCAGGGTTGACATCAGTATAGGCATCTGTACAATACTAACCATACTCATGCCCAGTAGCTGCACCTGCATTTCCTAGACTACTTTAATGCTCTATTCACAGAATGGACTAAGAGGACAGTAGATCAGTTATAACTCATAACACATGAAGAACTGAGAACATCAGCTGTTCCGGCAAGACTTCCCTGCTTACCTGTTTCTTAGAGAATTGATTTTAAAACACGTTAATAGTGTTTTCAATGGATAAACACATTTATATGTATCTGCTTGACATGTCATTAAGATCAGGCTCTGACCTGTTACACATCCCAGAATTAAAGGTGCACCATATTACTGCCACTGGCACTGACTGACCAAAGTGTCAAAGGCATTTAAGATATTATGGGGTGTCATGCACCCCTACTAAAATACTTTTGAAGTACTTATTGTTCATCTCAGACATTTGCAATCTTTCAAACTGTGTTAGCTTGCCCCCTAAGAAGCTTGTTCTGCTAATGCAAACACTCCTTTCACCCCCTTAGTATGATAGTAATGACGTTTCAAAAGAAAATGCTATTGAACTGTGTATTTTGCACATTTTATACTGAATATTTGTCTGTTCCTCTGCTGTTTCTCCTAAAGGGAAGGCTTTTCACCCGGTCCACCCCATCATGAATGCTGTCTCCAACATCATCTGCTCCATTGTCTTCGGAGACCGATTCGACTACGACAACAAGAGCTTTGCTAAGCTGCTGGAGCTTCTGAATGAAAACTTTAGAATGTCTGCGTCATTCGTTGTAAGTACTCGGCAATGATAAATCCCACACCTTCTACATCACACTGCTCGAGCATGCTCAGATGAATTTGCATTCTGAAACGCCCCCAATTAACCATATATGATGTTAACATTACCTTTAAGAATGTTTCAAGTTTCAAGTTTCAATGTAGCGTCATTACCCGTAATGAAATTCTTAGGCTCCTGTACCCCCAACTTGACATAAATATATAGAAAAGTATACAGATACATTTTTAAAAATTGACGAGAAAAAAATAAAAAACAAACAAACTATATATATATATATATGTAGCCGGTCTGTCTGGTCCGGTCTACCACACTCTGCGTTAATGATGATCTCACGACACCTTCTGCGTTGTCAGCAACATTTATTTGTTCTGTCTGTATAAATGACAAAAGAAAACATAAAATAACTGGAGCACCAGCGGGAACACGACTGATCTCTCCCCACGTGTTTCAAAGGCATTGTGAATTATGTTTATAAAGAGATCGATTACATGTTCCAATACTTAAATATCAGAATCTATATATGAATACTGTAAAATACTAAGATATAATCTATACACAAGTAAAATAAAGACACACAAACATAATAAAATGGCTACACTAGCTAACAACGTGGTGCTAGAGAACATTTCAACGTAAATAGCATTATGGAAGCACATACCTGTATAAATGACAAAAGAAAACATAAAATAACTGGAGCATGAGTGGGAACACGACTCCTAATCTGAGGGAAATAAACAGATCATGAAAATTACCACTCGCTCCCTAATGGCGACCACCAACAAAATGGCTAACCTTTCTAAGATTTCCTGCACTTACAAGTACACTCAACAAAAATATAAACGCAACACCTTTGTTTCTGCTCCGATTTTTCATGAGATGGACTTAAAGATCT
>JBBPCY010014907.1:0-15260 GCA_037974405.1 Brachyalestes nurse
CAGAGAGAGCGAGGGAGAGACAGAGAGAGCGAGGGAGAGACAGAGAGAGCGAGGGAGAGAGAGAGAGAGCGAGGGAGAGACAGAGAGAGCGAGAGGGAGAGACACAGAGAGAGAGGGAGAGACAGAGAGAGAGAGAATCTGGCAGCTTTGTCTGGCAGCCACAGTTGGTTGCAGTGTGTGCAGTCTGCCGTGTCACGAGAAGCGTTCGAGATGGAGCTGAATAAAGAGCCTGTCACAGACTGCAGCAAACGCTGGACTGACTCGGCTCGAAGCTCAAGGACAAGAAAAACAACACTCCTGCAGATTAAAATCACTGAAAAACCTCATTTTCCAGCTCCATTACATTACAAATTAGACTTTGAGGCATATAAACACTTAACATTTCAATATAAGCAAAATATATCCGCCATATAAGCAAAAAGTCTGTTTTGAATTTGTTTGTGATGTCACAAGACCAACTAATTTACATATATCAGCCAACACAGCACTTTAATCCCAACTTCTTACCCTGAAGTTCTTGTCGTCTTGTTTTTAAATTATGACACAATCCAGGACAGCCACAGATCATTTACATTTATCATGTATGATTTAACGTCACTGTAAGAAACTGCCTGATTACGTTTCATTCTAATAAACAGAATGCATTAAAATTACATTTAAACATTATTTTATAACTATGTAATTATTATAATTACAATATAAATACAAATTACTGCATGGTTAAGTGTTTTGGTACATAAAAATTTGGTTCTCTTGGAGTAAATATGACGACGTGGGCCCTTTAAAGATATAGTTTGAAATGCATCACTAGTTTTCATGCATCACTGGAGATCCACTGTAGCAACAATAAAAAAAAACAAAACAAAACAAAGCTTTCTGCTGTATGTCCAAGACTCCCAACTAGTCTCGAGAGACAACTTTGGACACACGTGCGCTGAGGGCTGGAGGAACGTTTAACCATAATGGCAAGACCTTTTTAAATAAGAACATAAAAGTAGCAAAAATATTTTCTTTGTTCTCCCAAAAATAACTGTTCATTACTTATTATAAAGGTCAAATTTAGACAATTCATTTCCCTAATATTAATTCACCAGTGAGGTAAAAAGGATAAACTGTGAATTCCAGTCTAAAAGGTGAGGCTTCATGCTTCTGTGAGGTCGACCCACATCTTCATGGTCTGATCTTATCGTGCTGTGAGGAACGTTATCGTGTAACGGTGTACCGAACCGGGCGACACACGCAGAGATAAGAAAGACTCAGGGAAGAAACAGGCTTACCTCTGTGATCCCCCTCTCCATCCTACAGTAAGAGAAAACAACCCGTTAGAGAACCAGCATCTCTCTCACTTTAGAGGAAAATCAGCTGTATAAGACATTCTAAAATAAAAAAAACACTTAAAAGCAGCTTAAAAATACAGCTCTGGATAAAAATAAGAGACCAATGAAGTTTATTTTTAAATCAGCTTCTCTATGAGTGACAACCATTGCATGCCAGTGTCTGTTAAATTCCTGCACAAGCACCTCACTGCTGTAATCAACACTCTCCTCTCACAGTGAGACCAGTTGGATGGTAAACACTACTAGAAGTTCCTCAAAGGTAATTATTGCCATTTTGTTTAGGAGTGAACAAGAGATTTGTCTTCTTTGAATTATTCAAGTTCTGTAAATGCAGCATTTTGATGGTTAGTCATGGAGTTTATTTGTCAAACATAAAACCTGAGAAACTGAACATTTTTGCCATGGTCTCTTATTTTTTCCAGAGCTGTATGAGACACATTTTCAATTTTCGGGATTAAAAATAACACTTAGAGTGTCCTGAAGTAGAAAAAGCCTCAACATCATGATAAAAACATGACATATTTGCAGTTTCTGAAAACGGTCCGAAACAGAAAAGACTTCAACATGAAGACAAAATTGAGAACAATTTAAAAAAACGTGGATAAAAAGGAAAACAGTTTGTTCAGGAGTAGAAAAAGCCTCAATATCATGACAAAAATAGCAGACATACTTTCAAGCTTGAAAAAAATATAACAGAAACCTATAAAAAGCTGCTTATGGGTTAGTCAGTCATGAAACTACAGTCTAGACATCTGGAAATAGCCAATGAAAACCAGACGTGAAATATTTTCCGATGAAGAAACGCAGTCTTATCACCACTTTACGAGCTCATGATTAACAATGACAGTATTGCGTAGCCGAGAACACGGCACAGCCTTTGTTGTTAATCTTAACTAATCAGCCGTTTTGTGGATATGTAAACAGATACGGGGATTTTTAGTGGTTTTCTTCCATTATCACATTCCAAAGGGGGCGTTTCACAAACAGAACATCTCAGTTGAACAACCTGAGCCAAAAAACTGAAGACTGTCCAACAGAAGTGTCCTTATTTTATTAGGCCTTGATTTTTTTTTTAGTTTTTTGCCTAATTTCTCATTAGTCCTGTCACACTATGGCACCAACACTGGGAGGGTGATGGCGGGCATGATCATCATCTGAGACATGTGAGGTTTCACCACACCTTCTCAAAGTGCCGCTGATCCAACGGACAGACTGTACAACAGAAATGTTTAGCTTTAAACAGATTTTTGAAATAATCCCCAAATCAGTCTTATGACAAGATGCCACCAACACTGGGAGAGTGAAGGTGAGCATATTGTTCCTCTGAGACACTTGAAGCTCCACCACATCATCTCAAAATCCCACTAATCCAACAGACAGCCTCAACACGCTTGGAGCAGAATGCTAACCACTATCTATCCTAGACAGGCGGCAACATCTACAGCCATGGCGAGGCACCTGAGGGACGCACCTTGAAGGTGGACTGGACCGCGGACTCCGGCGGGTAGACGATGAAGTGGCGCAGAGTGAAGCCGAAGCCCATGGCGGTCCGACGCAGGCGCAGCGTTTTGGGCCCCGGCCAGGAGAAAGGCTCCTCCTCCAGCTGGAACAAGGACGCTGAAGACTTGTTCTGGTCCACATCCTGCGAGCAGAGAGAACGCAGATCAATAAACAGACAAACAAGGGACGGGCATGTGATGGTTCATTCCAAAGCAGCACAGCTGCATTCTCCATTAAAACAAACACATACAGCAGTATGGAGACAAACACACGGCTAACAAGCAAATCTACTACAAAGGTGCCACACTATTTGAACTTTTAAAGCATTTTTTTGCCTCTATGGAGAGCTTCCACCAAACATGACCTGCTATTCGGCTGTTCAGATGATTGGACACATCCTGGTGATGCATTATTATGTGTAAAGCGTAAATTTGTCAAACTTGAACACACCACAGCACACAGCGTGAGCAGTGTGAAATTCTTTCTCTGTATTTAACCCATTTAACCCATTCAGCATGCAGCCAGGAACACAGCAGTGTGTGGGGATGGTACCGTACTCAAAGGTCCCTCAGAGGTGTTACTAGCAGTCCTGGGATTCAAACCCACAACCTTCTGATCACAGGGGTAACTCCCTAAACACTAGAACACCAGCTGCTCCATTACAATAAATATTCTTAGCATGTGTTTATCTGCTAACTATATATAAAAGTATTATTTTTAAATAACCTCATTATACTTTAATATATTTTTAAACAGCGTAACCATGAAACCATAACATTAAATATTTGTTACAGCTTGACAAACTGATTGTGTAACAGCAGACGTATAGCTTCCATCATCTCTGTCAGGTACACAGACTGTTAGCTAACCTGCAAAATTCTAGCAGGGATGAACTATTTTGCAGGTGAACCATCAGCAGATATCTTTTGCAAGAAAATCGTATCAAGATGTTCAGATCTGATATTTGATGACACATTTACTGTGTTCATGAAAAGCAGAATGTTTAGGCCATGCCGGAACGCTGCACTAAAATGTGTTCATGTCATGTTATTTTTGATCTTAGAGAAATAAATGCTACACATTTTATGCTACACATATAAATTTTTTTCTGGTATGTGATGTCTTGAGTTCTGCATTAAAGTTTATATATAAAAGTTTATGTATCACCATCTACAACTATGTACAAGAAAAATAGATTTTAAGCCACAACTAAATACAATCTTTATGTTTCTTCCTTTAGATTTTGTTCAAAATATCTTGAGTATGAAAGTATTGTGAACCAAGTGTATCGTTACACCCCTATAGAACACTGAGCATGCTTTATAACATTAAAATAAAATCAGACCGTTATCAAAACTACCTTTCACGCAAACATGTGGTCATCAACCGTTCAATATTGTGTATCAAATATCACATTCTATTTACACAAGTCATGGTTTTAATTAGGCAAAGTGCTTGTCTGTCTGTCTGTCATATGATGACAGCCTGAGCACCTGTTTTTTTTTTAGCCAAAAAACAAAGGGGTCCTCAGATTTCAACAGCCTCGACATACAACACTTCCAGTTTACGACGCGCACTCCCACTCCGCTTACACTGTTAGCCGTAAGTACGGAGTACGTGGGTGAACTAGTTTGGTTGCGTGTGGCGATAGAATATGCAGAAACACAGTGAGAAGTTTTCCGTTTTCTCTTTCTGTGGCTTACTTGTGTTATAATTTTACAGCTGTGTTAGGATCGGTAAGTGACTCAGACTAGGGTGTGTTTCCACTAACACCAAAATTCGAACTACATCACTGTCAAAGGAGCGGATCTGTGTCACAACCCGAGGACTCTCCATACCCAGAGAACTGTATCATGGTATGAATTATTATAAAAAAACAACATATTCTGTCCACTCCTAATATGACCTAATCCATTTTATTTAGAAGTAAGTCTTCGGCCTCCCGCCGGAGTTCTGACATCACATTTCCAGGGTGACTCAGGAGTGGTCATTCAGCCACGCCGCTCTATTTACAGGGTTTTTATAGATTTATAGCCTCACACCTCCGCAGCGTTCACACCCTTCCCTTCACGGCCACGAGCGCCTCACCCAGCAATCTCTACACAAACCCCCCCCCTCCTTTATCCATCTTTTAACGTCAGGCATCACGATTATTTCTCCCCACAGAGCGGCTTCCAGAGGGTGAGGCGCTCCAAACATCCATTTAAATTCACCTCCTCAATGAGTGCCTAAGAAGCTGCTAATTTACATAATGACTATGTTTAAAATGATCCTTCTTGGATCACAAACGGATCCTGGTGGTCACTGTTTCTGCCATTTGCTTTACCATACAGTTTCCTTCACTAATTCTTACTATCACCAGATTCCGAAGGTCTGAGTTAACTGGAATCCAGTTACAGTTTCACTATTTTCATATATTCCACCGCATTGAGGCAAGATATCACTGAGAAATTGGGAAATCAAACCACACCAAACCTCCTCAGGAAACACTGATTTATATGATGTACAGTAACATGATTAGAGGCAGCAGGGTCTGTTTTAGGTTTAGATTTTCTACAATGAAGTATACTGGGACGTTTTAATGGCTATATATATATATTGTTATTGTCCTGTTATGTTCTGTCTCACTGAAACAGAAAGAAATAAATAGCCAACTGTTCTAGCTTTGGCCTGTACTTTTACAGTCTTCGAACCACATCTTGTTAAAATCACAGCTAAACACTACTGTACTGTAATTATCCATCAATTATGAATGTTGTGACTAGAAGACCAAAACTTAAAACTTGAACCTAAAGCATAACTACACAATCTTTCATCTACTTTCAAACCTTTTTGAACGTGTTTTGTCACACTTTGGACTGAATTTAGCAGCTGGACATGAGCAG
Source organism: Brachyalestes nurse (assembly GCA_037974405.1). Lineage (NCBI taxonomy): Eukaryota > Metazoa > Chordata > Actinopteri > Characiformes > Alestidae > Brachyalestes > Brachyalestes nurse. The sequence goes on from JBBPCY010014907.1 coordinate 5,723, forward strand.
GTTGGTGAACAAAAAGAGACCCGAGGCACAAAACTACTCGTAAAACCTGTAGTTTGGAGGCCTGGCAGGTCGAAGGTCTTTTGAGTTCCAACACAAACAAACATTCCCAGCTAAGTTATCACCGTACCGAGGCAGAACATCTGTCACACAGGTCAGGAGGAGGACCCGCAAACCCTTCATGACTTATTGATGAGCTCACCACTGGCAGGAAGTGTGTGGAGGAAATTCGCCCCAGACTGGTACGTGGTTCGGAGTGGACACCGCTCAGGCCGTTTATCTGAACACCTCGGGACTCCAGGGCACAGGCTTCCCCTCACCGTTCAGCCATTTCGGCACGACGGAGCCTTTCTGTTGCTAGGCGAAGCTTGTGCCAGCCAACCTGATAACATCATATTTAAACCATATGATTGCAGCTCCCAATCTGTAAATCAGTCAAAGTTGCTTATTTAAAGGCAGGTGCTGGAGGTGCTGAGTGTTAAACTGGCAGGACAGGCTTTGTTATGCAGTTGGCCCACATTTTAAACTGTTTACGGTTTCATATGACATCCCGACGGACACAGATGAACGGAAACCCTCCATACAAAGAGCCACAAGACCTCCATCAGCCTAGAAATCTGCAGTGTCAGTAGGGTTACACCAGAACTCACAGTGGACCAGCAAACATCTCGCCACCGCTTCCAAGGTCACTACACTGTGAGAGCAGTTAGAGGTGCATGATATACTTTACCATAATTGTAATACACACAACACTGATATCAATACTGATACGATGCTCGTTGATCCTGCCGTCCACAATTTGGTGCAGAAAATAAAGACGTCACACGAAAAGAAGTGAAAAGGTTCAGCACTTTATTGTGAGGTTTTTAAACCGTGTTTTGAGTTTCCCGTATATAATAATGAGGAAGGAGCGTCGCTACAAATGTTCTGATCAATAAATGTGTGTCCCTCCTCTGATCCAATCCAGCGTTCATCATTCAAAAACACAGCCGAGTTAGAGTGTATTAACTCTGCAGAAACATGGATACCAGCACCGCTTATCCAGGAGATTCTCCAGATTTCAGTAGTGGAACTGGCACCAGTGTGGGCTCAGTTCTCCACACCCATCAATAATAAGAGCACTGAAACATTGTGATGTGTATCACGCGTCACGAAAAATACTCTTCAATGCAGTAAAAATACATTCATTCTACATGAACATATGAACACCACGACTCATCAAAAGACCCACAGAAACGCTCTTCCAGAGCTGTGATTGGTCAGCAGGCTTGTTTACATATTGCAGCCCTCAATACGAATAAAGGTAAACAGTTACAGCCCTTCACTGCACCTGCATTTCATACCACAGCAGAAACGGGGAACAGTGGAAACACAAGAAAAATGTCAGAAAGCAATCAAAAATGATACATAAATAACACAATAAAAACAGGTTGTTTTCATCCAAGATAATTCTGTGTGGGTTTTGTTCTGCTTTTCATGCTGATCTCAAACCTGTACTTAGTTTTCCTCAAGCTACTTACAATTTTCATGTTGACATTACAGCCCAAGCAGATTACGCAATTAATTTAACATTTCAAGATTCAAGATTTAAAGGTGACATATTCTACCTCTTTTTAAACAAGTTATAACAGGTCTTTGGGCTACAAAACATGTTCATGAAGTTCTTTACACAAAATCGCTCTCACATAAAGAGACATCACCAGCTCTATTCTCGACAGTTTCAGGCCCTTTCAAAATGAGCTGTTTAAGGGCTCTGTCACTTTTATGCAAATAAGCTGTTGCTGGCCACGCCCCACCCATCCCATGCTTACGCTGCGTTTACCACACGTGAAAATTTCAGAAAACAGAGGCGCTATCCAGCCCTATATGTTGGACCCAGAGTCGGACCCAGAGTGAGGTGAACACACTTCATGTGACTCCACCTTCACCTGTAGCCACGGCGTCTTGTGTGTGCTCGTAAAACCAGCAGACAAAAATGGAGGATCTTCAACTAATCTAGTAGGCGGGGCTCGACAGGTGAGGGGTGGTTCTATGCAAATTTCCTCCTGACGTCAGAACAAAGAAGTCATAGAGGCCAAACGGCTCATAGAAGCACATGATTCCTGACACCAAAATCATTCAATTGACTCAGAAAACGGATGGATGTGTCTTTATTTTTCACGCTTGGAGTCTTTATAGGAGCAGTAGAGACACAAATGGAAATACAAAAGGATACAAAAAGTGAGTTTTGCATAATATGTCCGCTTTAAGAGCGTTTATTGCCAGCCCAGCCACATACACTAGTACACAGAGGGCTGAAATAGCGTTCTCTGAAGCAAATAGTGCACATAGACCAGGTCACCAAAAGAAAGACAAAGTGCAGAGACAAAAAACGCTGCAACATTATATTGCAGCATCAAAGCACAATGACAGTTTGACTGCGACTGATTTCAGTTGTTATCGTTCCTAGAAACGGAAAAAATCATCCTGACAGTTTTTGTTATGTGTGGTTCATTCAATTACTGCAGAACTTAAGAAGATATTTAGTCTGTACTTCAGCTGTCCACTGGGTGACCAGGAGAACTCTTGGACTGCGTGACCGGCTAAACCGGCGAAAGGCAGCGATGCCGTTTACAGCCCCGGCGGTGCGGAGGGAACATCAACGACTGCTACTTTAGCCACATGAACACAAGTGGATTCTCAACTAAAACTAAGCACAAATTTGTATTTCTCAGCATGGAGACTGCAACCAGACCTGAAACACTAGTGCTTACATTATTAATACACTAACATTATTAATAAAAAATATGGGTCTAAAGTCAGCCTGAACAACTGATTTAGAAAAGTGTGCTGTAGTCTCTGACGACTGCGTGAAAAAATAATTGCTGACCAGTGCAATGACCTGTCAAAGTCCTTCAGTTCACAAATAACATTAATGCCGATGAAAACGGAGAGCAAAACGGAAACCAAAAGTGTGCAGAATTAAAATGCTCTCCTGCATGGACAAGCTCAAGCAGCACTTTGCCAAAAAGCAAAAGAGCTAAAAAGAATTTGTCAGCCCAACTTTGTCTTTTTTCTGGTTTTAACTGTTTTCATGAATATAAAGAATTTTACCCTCAGTACCTTATATTCTGTTTCCTTAAAACACAAATAAAAAGGAAATAACTAGCGAAGGGGGACTTTTCCAAAGCAATTTAAACAATGGGGCATGAGTTATTTGTTTTATGTAAAGCGAACACCTAACAAAACCTGGAACTTCCTTGATGAGGTGGATTTTCAGACGTCTTCACACCCATTTAAACTTTCGCTTTGTTAAACATCAGAAACCCCACAAAAACTGAAACTAATAAACCCAATAATTTGCATTTTATGATGTATGGTTTTGATTACTATGGACCAAAAACAAAAACAATTTTACATACGGACATCCATGAGTTAAACCTTTATCAATTTTAAAACATCCATGTTTGGATGTTGTGTGTATATCATTCTCTCTTTCTTTCTCTCTCTCACACACCCACACACACACACACACACATACACACACACACACACACACACACACACACACACACACACACACACACACACACACACACACGAGAGCATGTCTGTTATCAAGTCCCTCCAAGATGAAAGTGTGGAAGTGCGAGGCAGGCAGTCAGCTGTGGGCGCGCGTGCCCGTGTGTGTGTGTGTGTGGGTGTGTGTGTTTGCGTAGGTGTGTTTGTGTGTGATTTGCTTCTTTTGTGACTGCACCTCCACGTCACACTGTTTACACAACAAACGACAACACGGCCCCCATGCAAAGCAGACAGGCACCTCCCCCACCCAACACACACAAACAAACTCGAGCTCTGGCTGACCACTGCTCTTCACAAACACTCGCAGATGTCGAAACTTCACAAGCACAGAAAGTCTGTAGTTTCTGTTTTACACACTCTGTCATCAGTCAGATCAGAAAAATATTATGGAAGTCTCAGCAAGATCAAATATACTGAACGAACAACATTAAAGAGTGATTAATGTACTCATTTATTACTGTATTAATCAGAGCAGGAAATACAACAACTACAAAAACAAAGCAAGCTGTCAATCAATCCTCAGTCACCAATACTGAGCAGCCACTAGCTGATGGGAACTACATGCTAACCCAGCTGGATCCCAGTGTTGGTATAAAAGAATTATTTCCGCTAACTGGTGTGTGTAAATGTGCCGAGGGGGGCTGGGGTAGGTAAGTGGGGCATTTTAGGATCTGGCGACCAAAAGGGGGGTGGGGTACATTCGGTCGACTGGGGGTGGGGGGTGTTGTGGGAGTTTCCCTTTTGTCGACGGGGGTGGTATGTTGTACATATTGTCACTTTTTTATGGTTCTGGCAGCAACAGTTTAGATGTGAAGACATAGAGAAAATTTACTAAAGAAAACACACACAGTATTTTCAGAAGTTTGTTTCATTTTACTACAATCATAACATAGTATTTTAAGTTAAGAGGTTCCTTATAGTCAGGTGTGAACACACCACACAGCACACAGTGTGAAAAGTGTGAAATTCTTTCTCTGCTTTTTAACCCGTTCACCAAGTGAAGCAGTGGGCCGCCACCAATGGGGGGGCACCTGGAGAGCAGTGTGTGGGGACAGTATCTTGCTCTCTCTCACACACACACATACACACGTACATGTGCCTGGTGTATGTAAATGTGCCACTCAGTGATGACACTAGCAGTGTTAGGATTTAAACCCACAACCTTCAGCCCACCAGCTGCCCCATGCTTGTGTTTTAAAGGGGGGGGGAAATGTAGCAGCATTTCTGGCCTTTATGCCTGAGTATTTCTTTAAAACAACAAAAAAAGGAGAATAAATCATCATTTGAAGAGTGTCACTCAGGACGGAAGGGAAAACGCCTACAGCTAAATGGTTCAGCTAAACAAGCAACATTCAACACCTCTGAATTCCCGCAAAGTTCCAAAGAAAGACAAATATTTGGCACAAGTACCCAAGTTCCCTGTTCAAACGCAGTGACTGCATTTCCTCACCAGTATCTACTTCAGGACCAGCCAGACAATCCTCGCACCTTCATTTTACAGAGGAGTGCATAAAGCAAAATGCTAGCCTGACTTTTTAAAATCCAAACACGTGGTTCTTTCCTCCTATTCAAGAGATATTATCCCCTCTCAGACTTTCTACTTACCTTCTTATTACTTTATGACGTGTTAGGGTCACTAACTACTCCTCAATAACAAAAAATTCTATATGATGCACTAAAGCAGTAGAGTGTCTGAGAATCTACAAATTCAAATCACCATCACACACAAAAGAAAAATGTGCATGATAACATACTTTCCCCAAATCATGATCTGAATTTTTGTACTTTTCCCACAAACAGATATGAGTTCCAGGCTCATCCAGGCTCTCCAGACACAGATATGAGTTCCAGACTCATCCAGGTTCTCCAGACACGCGGAACAGCCCTGATGTTTACGACCCATTACACAGTCGATTTCCCATGCATGCGCAAATAAGCAAAATAAAAACAAGGCCAGTCAGTCACGCTGTTGACAAGAACTTAACGCTCCACATAAAGAGAACACAGCTCTGGTTATGGAAGAACTGACAACACAGAAATGTTTTACATCAACGTCGTCAGCGTTTCACTACACACAGCTGGAAGAAAACTGGATAAATCATAGCATCCCAACACTCTGGCCGAAGGAAATGACTAAGTTGCTGAAACGCACTCCAATAGAGCCAATTTCTCCCAAGAACTCGTTTCAGACCTTCCCCTCAACCTTACTCACCTGTAACCTAGCAACAAACAGATATTTAAAAAAAGAACAGTTTATTACAAGAGATCTATGAAGACCAACATCATGTCCAAACAGCAAGAGCAAGCAACAATAACACCAAAGTGCTCCCCCATCGTACTGCAGTGCATTTGGCTTCGAAACACAGCATCCATCTTAAACACTGCAGTGAATCTGGCTTAAATATTGACGGTCCACCTTAAATACAGACCAGCCACCTTAAATACTGCAGTGAATCTGGATTCAATATTGACATCCACCTTAAATACTGCAGTGAATCTGGCTTAAATATTGACGGTCCACCTTAAATACAGACCAGCCACCTTAAATGCGGCAGTGAATGTGGCTAAAATATTGAAGTCCACCTTAAATACTCGCCAGAACCCTGGACGAGCAGACCTGGCGTTTCCTGAACAGGCAGATGTATGCAAATGTGTTGGTTTTTGTAAATTCAAGTTTGGCTTTTGACTGACTTTTAGAACAACATGTTCACATACTACATAAAAATCTTGTCTGGCGTTATAAAAAGAAAAAAAAAAAAGGTTCCCTGTGATATTGGCCCTTTAAAAAAATATTCAAAAAAGATTGGCCCTTCAGAAATATTTTAATAATATTCCACCATGAGGCCTGCTGTGATTCTCACCCTTATTATTGCTGCTCATATGTTTTGAACACTGTGTGTTGGGTATTTTGCATGCAGACACAGCAATTTCACCAAGCTATCGTCTCCCCACTGACCTCTAACTCTCACCAGCTCCAGCGCCAGAATCAGGCGGTTTATTAGACACTGCCTCCCTGTACTTTAGATTTCAGAAGCCGGCAGCATGGCTTTAATGTTTAAAGAGCGTTAAGTGCCAGTAATACATTAGCTGCCCCTTAAAGCTGCCCAGGGGAGTTGTTTAAATATAGCAGTGCGTTAGTTCTAAGCCACTGAGTGTCAGAAGTGTTCACAAGTGAACAGACAAACACTTTCAACGTTTTCTTCTATTTCCAGTGATAGATTAACTCAACTGACGCAGCTTTCATGACCGTACATCGTGTGGAACCAAATATCTCAAACTTTTAGAAATTTTGATGTTTATAGTTTTGTGGTGTGTATGAGTGTGGGGGTGAGTGGAAGGGGTGTGTGAGAGTGGGTGGGACGGGGGTGTGTGAGAGTGGGTGGGACGGGTGTGTGTGGTAGGGGTGTGTGTGTGTGGAAGGGGTGTGTGGGTGAATACTGGTGTGTGTGTAAGCTGAAGATTTCCAAAAGCTTTAATATTTGTGTTTGTGAATTTTTCCAGTAAAAAAGAGAAATGAACAGATTTGTTTTTAAGGGTCAGTTGTGTCCAAATAGTTGGTGAAATTCTAAAAATGATTCTTTTATCATATCGTCTGGCTGGGCTGGAAATAAGGATATGAGACACTACACACTGTCTAAGGCTTAAAATATTAGAAAAGTAATGCAGAAATGGGAAAAAAAAATACCCGGGGGGTTCTAAGGGTTAAGCTCAGGACAAGCTCAAGAAATCTTCTGACATGAGCTCCGCACGTCATGAGCCATTTCCAGCTGTTCTTCATCCACTGCCACATTCTGCACAAGCCTGAGACAATTCGGTTAGCATACGACACATATCTGTGAGGTCCTACTCTGCACACTAGAACAATCCTTCATACAGAGCAAGGGAGAGGAGCTCCAAACTAGCGCTGAACAGCACAAATAAAATTCAGCATCAAAATAATCTGAACCTATTATTGCAATAAGCAAACCAATCCAGAGTGGTTCTCCCGATTTCTTTACAGTGGTGGTGAACAGAACCAGACGTCTCCAACACAAATGCAGCCATTTTATTCACTGTCGACCCCCAGTGAAGCTCCACATGTCTCTGAGTGTTTATATGGAATACTGATGTTTATATGGAATCTGAACTAAATCAATCAGTTTTCTTTGGGGGCTATTTTGCTTCACGATGGCCTAAAATGTATCCCGCCACTATGAATGGGTTTAGTTTTAGGACCAAAAGCTTCAACATTCTGTTAAACAACGCCTCAGGCGTCAGGCAGGAAATTCATAAATGTTTCATGGAATAACTTTCTGTGAGTGAGATTTTAGAGGTAGACGTCTGGCTCCGTCCACCACCACTGCGAGCAATTCTCACTCCAGGAGAATGCTGCTCTGAATGACTTTGTTTACATCGACCTCTTAAATATGCAGAAAGTTGAAAAACAAATGGTAGAAATATCCATTAAACAAGTTCTGATATCCATCAAAACCGCTAAAAGAATCTCCACTGCTGTACGACATCAATACTAGGAAAAAGTTTTACGCCGATCAGGAGTCGCGGACTCAGTCTCGCACAATTTTTTTGGGAACTAAACGCAGTTTTTACGCTGAAATCCCCACAATAACATGGAAACTGCAAATATCCTCCCCCTTTTTTTGTGGCAATAAATATATTTTTTCTGGATGTTTTCACACAAGGAGACTCAGGGCACACAGAGAGACGTCATGGTGTCCCAATACTTTTGTCCAGCGACCTTCCGAGTTGCATATCTCGGCGGGGAATTTAAATTAAAAGAGGCAAATACAGGTTTACCTTCACATTTTTTTAAGGGTAATGCATTAAGTTTAAAATGAAATTAAAGTGTTCTGGGAGCATATTTGGGGGCATATTTAGGGTTTACACTTTAAAAACAGGTATTTTTCACTATATGCAGGTGCTCTTGGAACGTAACCCCCGCGAAAAGCTGGGGATTACTGTATTCATGCATATTCATGTATTTTTAATTCTTACATTACTTGCACTTTTATATTGGCACATAAATCTCAGGGCAGGTGGTGGGCTGGTGGTTAGGGAGTTGCCCCTGTGATCGTAATGTTGTGGGTTTGAATCACAGGACTGCCAGTGGCAGCACTGAGGCACCCTTGAGCAAGATACCTTCCCACACACTGCTGCTACTGAATAGGTTAAATGAAGGACAAATTTCACACTGTGGTAAGTTCATGCGTGACAAATGGCCATTTTACCTTTACACTACACCTACTCTTATCAAACTGCTTCTGGTATCCACAAGACATACAATACATCACAGAACGAAACCACAATACTTGTTGTATCATGAAATGTTGGATCATGGGCCAAGTATCGTGAAAGTACTGTATCATCACATCTGCGCCAACTCCCACCACTTATCAACAATATGGACATGCACTGCTTCACATGTTCAGACGACGCTGCAGGCCTGTTAATAATTCATTACGAGAGCAGCGACACATCTGGACAGCGGGAGGGTTTAAACCAATCCCCTGGACGGCTTCCATGAGACACTACCAAAAGCAGAAGATGAGCTCCTCCGTGTCCTCCAGGCCCGCTGGAGGCTCTCAGGAAGGAATTTTGATGAGGGTTAAGAAGATTGAGTGCTCCCCACGCTGCTCCTGCTCTTGCGTAACGGCGCGTCTCTTAACTAGTGCTTTGAGCGAGCAACATTACATAAGTGGTTCCCAAAAAACGAGCAGGACTAAAAGCAGAACCCCAGTGCCAGAAACTGAAGCTCGGATGTCGAACCAACGGTGCCTGAGGAGAACATGCACATTTTCTTTTTATCACTCAAGTAGAGCTCATTTTGCGGGTGAACAAATAAATCCTAATCACCATCACTGTAACGCTCACAATCACCAGAGAAGTAAATCACCATCACTGTAACACTCACAATCACCAGAGAAGTAAATCACCATCACTGTAACGCTCACAATCACCAGAGAAGTAAATCACCATCACTGTA
>JBBPCY010014938.1:0-15260 GCA_037974405.1 Brachyalestes nurse
AGGCGGTGATCAGTATACTGGTGGTGCTGAATGCTGAGTGGTTGGAACTCCTTTATCTAGGCTCCTTCTATCTTTAGACACTTTGCAGCCTGTCACAGTAAAACATTTGTTCCCATTTTTTCATTTAATCTATTCAATATGCCAAAGATAAGACAGGAATAAAATTGTCATGTTGCACCAACAAGGTGATTCCAAGTCAAATGTAAAGAAATAAAGAGTGGCTCAGAAACTTTGGACAGAACTGTGTTTATGTATACAGTAATCCCCCAGTTTTACGTGGATCAGAAGTCACGGATTCAGTCACACACTGATTTTTTTTGGAGAACCAAAGAGTTTTGTTGTGAGCGAGTACGAACCGAAACCAAGAATTGCAATACGAACCGAATCGTGGGTCAAAAACCGTGATACGAACCGAATTGTGGGTTTGTTGTATCCTTATATGTGTATGTCTCTCCATTTAAGGAACAAAACATCACCAGCACCTTACTGGAGGTGCAGACAACCATCAGATCTAATAACTGGGGGTAACTGTTAGTGTCCTACAGTTACCAACAGGGGGCACCACTGCACTGAGGCAGAATTCTGAGGCAGTTCTAGGTCAAACCTAGAATGAACCTGCAACTACATGTAAAAATTAGAGGTTCACCCAGCATGAGGTTTTAAGATTGATTCTACTATAAGTTCGAGCTGAGTGAACAAATACATGCAAGGCTAGAGTACCTGTACTTTCTATAAGTCAAAGATGCAACATAATTTGCTCTTAAATGGGTCAAACTGGTATTTTAAATTCATAAAAGAAAAAAACCCTAGTGTGTTTATTACTTTTATACCTAAAGACTCTAGTGCTATATATTATATAATTAGTGGTATTATACTTATTAAATCACAGCTATGAATAACTTCATGATAAAATAATGCCCTGCATGTATCCTACCACCATCAATGTGTTTCGTTTTAGGACCAAAATCTGAAAACTCTGGGAAAATGTCTCGGGTGCACAACCATATCCATTTCATCCAAAAACTTTCTGTGAGGGAGCTTTTAGAGACGGACGTCTGGTTCTGTTCACCACCTCTGTGGATGTTTCTAATCGTTAATTCTGAATAAAGAAGTAAAAGCAAGTGATAAATGACTTAAAAGTGATTTCATGTATTTTAAGTGACAAACATTTATCATTGTTTACTTACTGTAAATGAAAAATAATAGAAATACTGTAGAATGTAACAGGAAACAAGTCACATTATCAGTCCAAATATGCAGTTTGTGAATGAACATGTCTGTAAATGACTTATTTAAACTCCTCTCTGCTCTCTGTAGGACGGCAGCCAGGACAGATTTAGCCCTGAAAGTGATATTTTTAGCTCTAACAGTTAACTATTAATTCTGTGTGTAAATACTTTCCCTAGTTAGAACAAAGTGGGTTTGTTTTTTCTGACCTGCTGGAGTTTATTGCACTTTGTGATTCACCAGAATCTGTTGAATAACACAGAAAACTAAAAATTGGAAGAACTTTCTAGCCTCATTTGAGGTCCTTCACCCTGACTCCACAAGAGAACATTATACGGTGTGAGGCAAAGTATGACCAGCATCTAAGAAGTACAGGGGTTTTGTTTTGCTTGTATTATTTAAAGAAGATAAAACATAGTCAGTGCAGTCACAGAAAATCTTTTCTTTCTAACCTTGAACATCATCTCTCATTCAGGGTTAACCTACACTGCCTATAAACCCATTTATCAAAATAACCCTGCATAAATACCAGGGTTGTGGACACTCATTGATCCATGGTAAATTCCAGTTAATTTCCTGGAATTAGAATCGGAATTAGAATAGCATGCAGCTGAAGGGAAGCAGAATTGTAATTGGATTGGAATGTCAGGAAACAAAATTGAATTAAAATAAAGTCCACAAAATTCCACTTCCTAGGAATTTGACTTATTGTGTTAGTCTACAGTGCATTTATCATGAATCACAATATACTTGATGTGTTAGTCTACAGTACATTCAGATACGCATGGCCAGTGACAGTCATCATTTATCAATGGTTAATGTACAGTTCTATATCTTATTTACTTATGTTTCATCAACTATGTTTCGAGCATTACTTGGTACAATGAGTCACTACTTGTAATCCCAAACATATGCTCAGAAACAGTAACATGTGGAATTCGGCAGAATGTCACTGAATTAAATTCCACTTCCTGACATTTCAATTTAATTCCAATTCAGTTTCCTGTTTGAACAGGAATTGTTTCTTGTTTGAATTGGAATTGTTGAATTCATTCCTGAATCGACCCCAACCCTGAGGAATAACGAGGAAGTCCACTTGTTTATTCAAACTCACACATAATTAAATAATGTGAACAAAGTGCTTCAGAGTAGGTTTGGTGTGAATCATTTCATTCTAAATAAAGAGATCAAGAGTCAGCTTGCTCCCTCAGAAAGTTACTCCACGAAATAATTATGGTTGCGCCTCCTGATGCCCGAGATGTTCCTTTAGATGGTCTTGAGGCAAAATAGTCCCCAAAAAAACTCCTTTAGTTCAGATGTGCCACTATTTTACCATCAACATTCCGTATAATCAGAACAGATCTAGCTACTACCCACCTCTGGTCATGAAAATACAGTAAGTATAATTGTACATCATTTCCCCAGAATCGAATAATTGGAAATGTTATGATTAAGGACTCAATTTAATAAAAAATTGTAAATGAACTGATAACAAAACACACCAAAGACTATCAGTACATGGTTCCAGAGTGATTTATATGCTAAATCAAACTCTGTTCTGAAAACACAAAGAAATTTGGGTCCCCATGAAATGGGCTCTGTAATGCAGGGCGAAAACAGCTTCAGTTATCTATAAACGTTTTGTCATTACATGTTACTGTACAGTAAAAAACCACATAAGTAGGCATATTTGTCAGGTTCGCTGAATAAGCAAACTTCCGATCACTCAACATGTCAGACCCTCAGCCCTTTAGTTTCAGAGCTGAATCCATGTGCACGCTTGTGATCACTCTGAAAGCATCAGTCCAGAGCAGCAGGTTTGCCTGCCTCAGTAATACGATCACAGAAGGAGGGGTGGCCACTGGCAGGAGGGTGAGAGAACCCAAAATAACCCCACATCCTGCTGAATATGCCATATTCCCTCAGGATTCATTTTTAGACCTGTCAATCTGTAGCAAATACACTTAAAAGACCTGCAAACTGACAAGTCCGTTTGTCCACTACAGTGGTGGACCCTCAGGGCCTTCTAGGCCTTCTATTTAAGGAAAAATATCTGTCTGTCATTTCTCCCTCCTTTATTCAAAGCAGAATCATTGTGTTCGTATTGTTTCCAACAGCTTGAAAAATCGGATGGAAAAGTGTCCAATCAGGATTATTTTCCCCGGTATCTAGGTAGATTTAGTCAAGTGAGCTCTGTCATTGGTCAGGCCCTCAGGAGCTGGACATTAGATTACCTGCAAGCATAATCCGGATTTTGATCTCCAGTGGGTGGAACTAAAAACACAGGAGGTTCTAGATAAGTCACTGATTCTAGGGCCCTAATGTAGGTAGGTTTCCATCAGTTTTAGATTTGTCACTGACTACAGAGCCGTAAGCAGGTTTCAGCCAGTTCTAGATACATCACTGACTGTAGAGCTGTAAAGAGGTTCCAGCCAGTTCTAGATACATCACTGACTGTAGAGTTGTAGTGTAAGCAGGTTCCAGTCAGCTCTAGATACGTCACTGACTGTAGAGCTGTAAACAGGTTTCAGTCAGTTCTAGATACGTTACTGACTCTAGAGGTGTAGCAGGAATTAGTATCATTGGGGAGCAGTATTTTTAAGGCCCAAACTGAAAGATGCCATGTGAACTACTACAGTTCTTGTATTTATAAACACAAACACACACACACACACACACACACACACAAACACAAACAGGTGTTCCTCCAGTTGGCTTCATGAGAACAGACATTCAGTCTGTCTCATCTTAACCCTCCCTCCTCCCCACCCCCGTCCCCTCCGCCCCACCATAACCACTGATCCCCTGCATGTGTGTGACTGCAGCTGATGAAAGAATCAGGACTGTGGGGTCAGGCTGATCTCTGGATAAGTGCCTGTTGGACAGTCTGTACCAAGCCAGCCACTCCCTGCTGTATTATGGTTTGTCTGCAATCATGCCCTGCGACCACACCAGATTTCTGATTGGTCACCATGATAATCACATCCAGTCTTTATAGAAAGTTTGTTGAGTTCATCACTCTGGCCCTGCTCCCAGGCAGTCAGGCTCCTCTACCCGAATGGAGAGGGACATAACGCCCCCTGAAGATAAAATAGAAACTGTTCCAAAAGTTTTAAAAACCATTAGAAGTCACAAAAAATATAAATCCCAAAAACAAAGAATTCTCAAGGGATTCAAGGGTCAGGAGAAAATAAGTTCACATCATCTACAACATGGCAATTTCCATGTATTCTAGACTGCGTGAACTGGGGTACTGGTATTACTGGTATTTAAACATTTTTTCAAACTGTTTGTTTAGAAATATGAAGAAAACTGTGGTCACCAGCCCTGGTGCTGGAGATCCACCTTCCTGCAGTCTGCCAACCTGTTATGGCTAATTAGAAGTGCTTGATTGGCTGGATGATGTGAACTCATGTGCATTAGTGTAATATATTCATGCACATTGTACTAATATATACCGCATGCTGCACCAGCGTACACTGTATAATGTATATTGTACTAATATGTACCATACACTGTAACAGTATACACTATATATTGCACACTGTACAAGCACTGTATATACTGTATATTGCACCAGTATACACTGTATAATGCACACTGTATTCTGTACACTGTACCAGTGCATACTGCACACTGCCCCAAAATATACTGAACACTGAACCAGTATGTACGTATACAGGCCCAGTATGCACTGCATCATACACACTGTACTAGTATATACTGAATACTGTACCAGTATATAAACTGTATACTGCAGTATTATACACTGTATACTGCATACTGCACCACTATATACTGTATAATGAACACTGTACCAGTGCATACTATAAACTGCATCAGTATACACTGTATAATGCACACAGTATCAGTGTACACTGTATAATGAACACTGTGCAGGTAGCCTACATACTATAAATTGCACCAGTGTACGCTGAATAATGAACAGTGTACCAGTACAAAATATAAACTGCACCAGTATACACTGTATAATACACACTGTACCAGTATATACTATCCACTGAATACTGTACCAATATACACTACAAAGACCCAGTATGCACTGTATACTAAACCAGTTCGAGCTATATTCTGCACATTGTACCAGTATATATTGTATACTGAACTGTACTAGTATAGGCTGCACACTGCAGCAGTGCATAACACAAATACCCGTATACAGCGTTCTCCTCCAAGCGTGTTGAAACTCTCCAATGATGCTGTGTTGACGCAAATGCCCTGGACATTGGCTAGTAAAGTGATTCTGATTCTGATCAGGACACGGAGCTACTCACATGGCCTTCTGTGCAGATGTAGACTAGACAAAAAAATTCTAGGAAACACCCAACTGGTCTTTACTTCTTTGTCTTCCCTTCTGTACCTTGACGCTTTCAGGGAGCGTTTCTAAACAAGCAGAGTCTTCTAATACAATTACTGGTCATTTTGGTTTTCCCCACTCACTGGTGCAGGGTGATATCAGAAGAGGCGGGGCAAAGCACATTATATTTTGTTGCTTGATTTCTTTAGGCTTTAGTCTTTTAAAGGATGTCAGATGGGGAATTCTGTTTAATATGACCAGAGAGGCCCTGGCGTGGGCTGGCACCCCACACAGGGTGAGTCCTTGCCTTGTGTGGATTAAGTGGTAACAGAATGAATGAATGACCAGAGAGTTAAATTAACAAATTAAAAAAGATCTCAATCTCAGGTGGACTTTAAGTCGCTGTGGATGCAAATGGAATATGGCAATTTTATTTGTCTGTGTGTTTTGTTTTGTTCACCACTCCCCATCTCAAGTCCAATCCTGACTGGTCAAACTTGATTCGTTCCAGGCAACAGCTGCGCAAACATGAGCATTTTCCTGGTCTAAACCAACCTGTGGGGTTCCTGGTCTTCGGATTTGGCGTTTAAAACAGACAGAACGTGGACAGAACCACATTTAGGTCACAAGGCAGGAGGTATCAGGAACCACCAGCTGTGTTTCCCATCTCTAGAAGGACTTCATCATGGGACACGAACCTGTGATCTACAGCTCTGGTGTGTAAAAAAGGAGTCAAGAAGCCCAACTACAAACCAAATTCTTGTACTATTAGCTCCTGATGATCAATTACCAGCATTCAGCATCATGCTGAACATCTGTTCACTCACATAAACTGCTCACTCACATAAACTGCTCAGAGGGGTTTAGTGTCCAGTTCCAAAACAGATGCAAGTAGAGCTGCATGGTATGTACAAAATATCTGTACTGCAAGCTTACTGCCACAAAGTGTGATTGCAATGGCTTTCAAAATATAAAGGCCCATATCAATTATCTGTAATTAAATAATGGCTGAAAGTATGTAAACACTGATTCAAAATGTACATTTACTCCCTCATCCATTCAGTCCGTATATGAAAACTAAGGTGCAAAAACAGCCTGTTTTCAAATGAGTATTTGTGATGTCACAAAACCAACACATTTACATATGCCTCCTTAATGTACAGGAGTTCAGTCACGCCCATTTAAGTCCTTGTGTTGCTGCAATACAGGGCAGCCAATCAGAAATAAGATCATTTACACATTTCCGTCTTAAAGGCAAGTGTCAAAACCAGCCTGTTTCATTCTCAGGAACAAGCAAAGGCTGGAAGATGGTCATATAAGAATGAACTATGATTCATTATGAATAACATTTTTGGCTCACAAACCCACACAAATGTCTTGGGAAAAAAATGAAATAGAAGGGAAATGTAGCATAAGGGCCCTTTCAAAACACCTCAGCCAATCACTGTCTTTAATGGTTAAAGACTGGCCAAAAATAATTAGACTTTTGTTTGATTACATGTGGACTTTGATCTCTTTTACAACCTTATAGAACTTTAGCAGTTGAGACTTGAATTTGATCACTAAGACAAATTGCAGGTGTTCTGAAGGCTCATTTATAAACAAACCAAGCTTTCTTTTGGATCTTACGGTTTATCTAAAAATCTGATGATCTGAGAATAACAAAGATCAGAGCAGTGAGAGAAAAGAAAGAGCATTATAAATTCTGAAACTGGGTTCAGGCTGAGATTAGAGGAAGACTCTTTCACAGGAGCTGAATTTAAGAAGTGTGAGAAAATGACCCTTCATACTCAATGTCTAGACGCTTATGGGCTCTTAGTTTGCTGGACATTATTGCCATGGAGCTTTCAACCGCTCGTATGCATAAAGCTACCTCCAGGACTTTAGTTAAATGGAGACTTGCTTATGAGAAAGTAAAGGCACTCCTCGATCGTTGTTAATATTTGTATGTACTTTGTAAAACAGATGTTTACCTGAGGGTGGGGTTGTTGGGTTTGGGTTTGTTTTTTAAAATTCATTTATGTACTTTTAATGTATTTCTTTTTAATTTATTTTTAATTAATTTAATGTTTGTTTATTTTTATTTTCATTTATTTATTTATTTTTATTTTTATGTTGTAGGGTGGGATGGGTGGGTGAAAATAATTTACCTTCTGTATACTGTGCTGTGTACTCCTGTATATAAAATAAAAACAATTGCTCACAAAAAAAGAAGTGTGAGAAAATGGTCAAAATCCTATATTGATGTTAAACTGAGCTGAGTTTTGGTGCTAAGATGTTCTCCATTTGCATATCACTCTTTAATATTCACTAAAAATACACTCAATGTTCTTTGTTAACAAATACATTTAGAGTTTGTTCACCATTTGTGTGCCTTTATTTATTTATTGGCCAGAAAATATCATTTTTAATGATCACTACTGACCTACAAAAAGCCACCTAATATACTGTGTATCACCCATGAGCGTCACCTCCATTCAATCTGAGGGTGTCCCCCTCACATTTAATAATTATTCGTTTGGACCCCCCCCCCACATTTAACATAAATAATTTGTTCACCCAGCGCTGTTGAATGTTGAATCTTGAATCTTTCGCAAAAGAATCCATTCCTCTTAATTGATAGAAGAATACACACACCAGTGGAAATCCGAGCAGCCTGTCTGTGCACTGACGATTCACTTCACTTGCAGGCGGTGAGTTGGAGGCAAACCCGGAGCGGATTTCCACTGGTGTGTGTATTCTCCTATCGATTAAGAGGAATGGATTCTTTCGCGAAAGATTCAAGATTCAACATTCAACAGGGGTCTCCAAACACCCCCACCCCCAAACAGGACCGAGACTTTGCACACAGCAACACCGCTCCCACCCAAGCCCCGCCCCCACGCCCAAGCCCCGCCCCCACGCCCAAACTGATGCGTCCCCCTCACATTAAAAACGCTTCTGACGCCCCTGGTATCACCAGACAAGCGTTGGATATTTCATGAGCTATTAAGTGATGAAACAGAGTGCATGTAAAGTTAAAGGACAGTCTAGTATTTGCTCACATCAACACACAACCAGTTAATAGGATGTCAAACATGCACATTCTCTCCACAATTTTAATTGACATATTTTTGTATATACACTATATGGACAAAAGTATTGCCACACACCTGTTTTTTAGAGTTTGAGCTGGACTCCTTACTTCCAGTGAAGGGCACACTTCAGACCAATACATATTAGCCAACGCCATGATTCCAACTTTGTGGACACAGTTTAGGGAAGAACCTTTTCTATTCCAGCCTGACTGTGTCCCAGTGCACAAAGCGAGCTCCATAAAGACATGGCTGGATGAGTTGGGTGTGGAACAACTTGATTGGCCGCACAGAGGCCTTACCTCAACCCCATCCAACACCTGGAACAGAGATTGTGAGCCAGGCTTTCTCCTCCAACATCAGTGCCTGACCTCATAAATGCTCAATAGAATGAATGGGCCACAGATTTAAAAAAGTATATGTATTTGAATGCAATGTCATTGAAGTCCCTGTTGGTGTAATGGTCAGGCGTCCCAGTACTTTTGTCCATGTGCTGTATGTGGTTCGTTCAGTTCTAAAAGTCTGCAGGTTATGGAATAAATGGAAGGTGGTGTGCAGAAGTGTTCGACTGGTAGTGTGTGTGTATGTCTGTGTGTCTCCTGTTCTGCGGGAGGTCAGGAGTAAAGGACACTGGAGCGGAGCTGCTCTCAGCAGAAGACCCACTGCTCCAGCCATCCCTCAGGACTCCCGCGTCCTCGTGCACACACCGCTGTGTATCACGCAGCATTCACGCAGCACATCAGCCTCTGATCACGCGTCAGCTCTCCTCTGATTGGCTGACGGCTCGGCGCACCTTGACTCCTGATTGGCTGAGGGCGAAACCATGGTCACCCCTGCTCTGAAATGTCTGAATCAATCTGATAACCCCAGCGCGGGCTGCCCACATCTCTCCAGCCAGATGGACCAGCCTCACAAACACGGCAGCGTGTCTCTTAGTGTGTGCATAGCATAGTCGTCCACGTCCAGCTTATGAATAAATACTATATGGCCAGGGTTAGTGTTGACACTGTGACGACATGAGAAAAGTGCATCGTGGTTCTTCGCTACCAAACGATGTAAGTAGACTCTTTCTAACACATAAAGCCATTTTCTGCATCTTAAATTATGATTTAAAGTCACATGGGTCATCAGAGGGTCTTAGTAGAGCTTACAGAATTAAAAGAAAACAGTATTTGATGCTCGCTACGAGACTCAGAGAGTTTGGGCTCGACTCCAGGGATGTGGTGGAGTTTACGTGCCAACTGGCAGAACCGTTGCTTGATTGGCGCACCAGTTTTCCGACAAGCCACGCCCTTCTGCAATGCGATTGGTCCACCGTCGAGTCTGTCAAATGGTCCACCGTTTCAGAACGCTTAGCGAACCAATCGCAGTGCAGGAGATTGCGGGTCTTTAACGGAATATAGGTGGGAGAAAAAATGAGGCTGCTGCTGTGTGTGAAGTAGGTGAAGGGTCAGGCTCCCTTTCTGTGTGGGCTGAGTGAGTAATTTTTTGTGTCTAAATACACTTTGATTGGGTTTGAGGTTAAAAACAATACTTAAAACCAAAACACTTAGAGTATTCGTTTCTTAAAGCATTAGTTTAAGTCTGGAAGTACCTTTAGCCATAGTTTTAAAGCTTTAATCTTTAGTTTTAAAGCGTTAGTTTTAGTCCTGAAGTGGCTTTAGAATTAGCTGTAAAGCCTTAGTCTTAGTGTCAAAGCATTAGTTTTTGTCTGTAGGTAGTATTAGTCATAGGTTTAAAGCATTAGACTTAGTTTATAGTACTAGTTTGAGCCTGAAAGTAGCCTTAGTCATGGCTTTTAAACATTAGCTCTTAAAGCATTAGTACAAATTTACTGCTTTCAGTCTAAAAGCAACTTTAATTTTAATCCACCAGCCTGCTTGGAAGGCAAACATCAGTATGATTTTATATAGAGATGGAGAGCCTGTCTGTAATCAGGCGAATTGATTGCTGTTTTTGAGGCTTATTCAGCTTACGTTGTGTTATTTTGACAGGGTATGCAATGTGAGGCTGTGGACAAAAGCCTAGAGGACTTGTGGGATACATCTGGGTCGCTGAGAGATCTGCAAGCTGTGGAAGTTCTCGTTTCCATGAAGAGCAAATGGAAAGATAGAAGTCTCCAGCGTGTGGAGCCTCGCCCATTGACACCATCCTCAGATTCCTGTGAAGAGTCATTCTGTTCAGGCCCATCAGATTTCCAGGAGTCTGCTTTGGTGAGTACCTTTGCTCTCCAGGTCTGAAGCAATAATGGCTAAGATCAGTTACATTTGATTACAATGGCTTCCAACCCTGCTAAGAGGCTGATTTCCATTTGCTAGTATTATATTGTCATTAAGACACTATTTATTCTTCATAGCAGCATTACAGGGTAAAAGCAGACATTAACCCAACGTAACATTTAGCTATTACATTTCAGATGGTCTTCT
Organism: Brachyalestes nurse; assembly: GCA_037974405.1. Classification (NCBI taxonomy): domain Eukaryota; kingdom Metazoa; phylum Chordata; class Actinopteri; order Characiformes; family Alestidae; genus Brachyalestes; species Brachyalestes nurse. The sequence continues at coordinate 11,046 of JBBPCY010014938.1, forward strand.
GCAAAGGTTTAAAGCTTGGATGTAAATAATACTACATTCCTAATATACTCTGGTGAGGACAGAATATGGTCTATGATCAGTGTGTGAAACAGCAGCTGCAGTGCCGAAATTACGACGGCTGGAGCAGAATATAGGCACAATGTGATGCAACATCAAGCAGCAAATCTAAACAGCATTTTTGGCAGAGACACATTTCACTTCACACTTCACTTTTCAGATGGTAGATACAGTGAAAAGAAGCATACAGGTGAAGGAAAATGCATTTCAGTAATTAATTGCAAAAACAGGGAGAAGCACCAATATGTGCTTGGCAGACCACATGACGATCGTCTTGATTTCCTTTATTTCCAACAGGCACTTCAGTGCATGACCCCACCTTACAGCCCCCCGACTGCTGAACTGGTCCAAAGTGACACACTGGAGGGTTTGGATCCCAGCGCTTCACTCTACACCCCACAGCCACAGGGCAGGACCATCAGCGTGATCCGGCACACTTCTGACCCGCTGCCATGCCCGGCTGGGGAAAGAGTCCAACAGGCCTGTGCCCTTAAACCCAACCCAAGCCCTCCCTGCCCTGCCCACAGCCACACAAGTGTCCAGTCTGGCACGGACCTGGGGGTAAATCATGATCCTCCAAACTCTGGCACCACCACCCTGCCAGCCCACCCAATAGCTCCTCCCACGGTAACACTACCCAACCCTGGCATCTCTGCTGCTAGCATGTCCTCAGTAACGCTGTTTCAGATTCTTCCACTCACGCCCCCTGCTAACGTCCCGCCCGCGTCCACATCTGACCCACCCAACGTCTGTCCGTCCACGGTTCTGGTGTGCGCCCCTGTCGTGGGCAGTCAGACTCCCCCTGGTTCCATCATGGTTCTGGTGCCCCAGCCGACTCTGCCCACGCAGCACCTGATGGTGACTGCAGCCGGGTCAAAGTTCACCGCCATTGCCCCTGCGCCGGGCCACAGCCTTGCCACGCCAAAGACTGCACCCCCGCCTGACCCACCACGAGTTCGCTGCCACGTCTGCACACACCCCAACTGCGGGAAGACCTACTTCAAAAGCTCGCATCTGAAAGCGCATCTGCGGACACACACAGGTGAGAGAAGGCCTGTTTTGTATTCCATTTAGTGCCAGACTGACTTTGGGGAAACAATTAGTCTGGCTTTAACACTCACCTTCACTGTTTTAAGTTGATTTTTTCCCCATATCCTAGATTTTAGATTTTATACATTTTTCCATTTATAACATTTGTATACTTTAATGGACCAAATGCGTTCCTAAATCTATTTTAAACAACCTCACTTCTCACCTTTGACCTCACTTTATTGAAACAGAATGATGTATGGAAATGAATTTGTGAGGATAACCTGCTGCAGACTCTATGAGCTCATTAACACACACACACACACACACACACACACACACATATATATATATATGCCTGTTTGGTCTGAGCTTATTCCTATGACATCACAAAATGTTTTCAATTTATACACAGTTGTATTGTGTCAGCATATTTTACATGAAACAAAAAAAATATGCTTTTATCAATTTCTACAACAGTCTGTACAAAGTCTACTTGAGTTTAACAGGTGTATGAAGAAAGTCATGGAACTACAGGATAATTTAATAACAGCTGGATGCGGCAAGTAATTGAGTTTCAGCATAATTTAAGCATTTAGCCTTGTGCTAATTGTATTCATCTGATTATCCTGTAGCTCCATTACAAAACTAAAGAAGCAGTGTAAATATGGTTTTCACTAATTCACCCCTTTTACCTGTCCACTCAGGTGAGAAGCCGTTTACCTGTCAGTGGGACGGCTGCGGGAGGCGCTTCTCTCGCTCAGATGAACTGTCCCGGCACCGGCGCTCCCACACGGGCGAGAAGCGCTTCTCCTGCCCCGTGTGCCACAGCCGCTTCATGCGCAGCGACCACCTCTCCAAACACGCCCGGCGTCATCTAATGACCAGGAGAACTCCCACCTGGCAGACAGAAATCAGCCGGCTCCACAGCATGGCCACCGGGGGGCGCATGCTTCTCCCCCTCAATCCAAAACCCAGGAGCTAATGGATGGTCTCGGAACCCAAAAGGGTTCACGACTCATGAACTAGAACTGAAGATCAGTTTCAGGAATGCAGGAAGGCATTTTAAGGCGAAGGAGTGGACATTTTTTTTACATTAGACTAAATGCTGTGCTAAATCATTTTTTTCCAATAATGGAAAATTAATGACCACAAATGATGAACAAATGTGCAGATGTTGAAACTGTGTAAACAAGTTGCAACTAGACATTACTCAAACGAGGGGGTCCTGCAGCAACCCTGAGCACCTGACTGATTCAGCCCTTAAAATGTTTGGGCTCCGATGGTGTCACCATCTACACGTTGGCTGTGTCCATCACCAGTTCTGCTGAATTAAGGGTCAGTTTGAAAGGTTTGGACGCTGCCAGTTTGTCTCCCAGCTTTAGGTGTCAGTGGTAATAATAGTTTACCACTGTTAGAAATTGAAAAGAAAACTAGGCCCAGTTTTAGGCACATATGCCTTAGAGTTTAAAGGCTCACTCAAACGAATGAAACTTTGCACTAAATGTTTAAATCTTACTTGTGAATGTATCATATCGTGTTTTTACTGGGCTTTCTTTGGAAATTAAGTGAAGCTCAGGAATATTTTCTTATTGAAACACAAAGCCAATCAAAATGGTTAAAAATATAGATTTAAGCAATAATGCAATAAGAAGGCATCACTTGATGCTTAAACTGCAAGCACTTTTTCCCCCTCAGGCCCCCATTATTCTGTCTGCTGTTCATTTTTAGGTGCAATTGGTCTCCCCCATTGTTAGGAAGACAGCGGCAGCTTGATGATGGTTAAAGCAAAGTTATTACTGATGGTAGAAAGGAAGACGGTAACGTGTCAGTAAACAGCAAATTTGTACAGTTCTGAGGTAAAAAGCATGTGTAAACCATATATAGTTTCATATCCAATCTTATATTCAGTGAAGTTACAGGCAAAGAGTTTGAAAAATGAACACTGAAGTCACTTTATGTGAGCAAATGAACACAATGTTTGACCAAAGTCTGTATTTTTCTATTTTGTATCTGAGTCTCTTTGTTTTTGCTTATGTGGAGTGTCTGTTTACATCCTTTAATAAATTAGACTTCAAAGAACAAATCATGAACCAGACTTTGTATCCTATATTATTATTACTGTATTACTGGGTGAAAGGAGCTTATCAGGAATATCAATTGTTTGATGGCACCATTTACTATTGGTCCTCCAAATATTAACAGCAGCATGTGTTGAACCCGTGTTGACACTGATATGAAAATAAAGTGACTCACTTCAGCAGCGTGACTCCTGGTTTAAATGCCTAAATAAGATACGATGCGCTGCCAATGGCAACAGCCGCTCTGTCAGGGTGAATTATGTAAGAAAGAAGCCAACACAGACACATGAGCGCACTCGTTTACTGACAGTGTTTTCCCCAAACGGGCCACAGGCCAGCACTTTACATATTCAAGCCTTTGTTTCTGCATTTAAATACAACCACAGGGGTCAGGTCATTCAAACTGGTCACATAACAGATACCCTTCTACAGGAATTTCAACATTGACTGTCACTTTAAGAGCAGCCTCAAACCACCAACACTTTCGGTGAAACATCCGTCACTTTCTTTCCCATATGTCACGACATACTGCATCTTTAACAAGGACGAGTTTGAGGAAAGAAATTGCTGACTCCATGCCAAAGCAATTCCAGTATCACAGTTAGCATCTAATATCCGAACACTAAATCTGTCAGCGTCCCAAAGGTTCTGATACCAAGATCAGAAAAGCTTCCCATCCAAAAAAAAATTCTCAAAGCTGCAGGCGCCATCTGCTGGCCACAGTAAATAAGAACATCCGACGTGCTGGTTAGACACGTTCGTAACAATAATACCACAAATATATGTCTTTAAAAGCAGGACAACTGATATGGTCAATATTTCAATAAATAACATCAAGTTGAGTGCAAACTTGACTCGCAATTAATAAACAGGAAATATTACATATTTGTATGTATATACTGTTTTCAATAAAAACTGAATTAAATAGACTCTAGCAGGTTTGTAAACAGCAATAAATGACTTCGCCCTCTCCCCCCAAAAGACATCTTATTTAAGTTAAGTTATCTGTGTTGTGGTACAACTTATTTATGACACTAAATGAGTTCGC
>JBBPCY010014947.1:0-5000 GCA_037974405.1 Brachyalestes nurse
AAGCAAGTTAGATGCATTAGGTTTTGTAAGTGTGGTGGCAATAAATCAACAATGCAGTGAAATATGTACTTTTAATATTTAAGTATTTTTGGAAGCAAGTACTTCAGTATTTTATTTCCACCACACTTACAATATCTGATACCTGATTTGACTGTATGACTTTCACTTGTACAGGAGTAACATTTGACTAGTGGTATCTGTACTTTCACTTAAGTAATGAAGTTAGGTACTTTGTCCGCCTCTGTTAAACAGAGAGAGAGGAGAGAGAGAGAGAGAGAGAGAGAGAGAGAATAAGAAAGAGAGAGATTCAGGACACACACATACACACCAACACAACTTGCAGACTAAATGGAGAACAGACAGTGACATCCGGGTCTGGCTGGGATTAAGTAGGGAGCAAAGAACAAGGCACAGGTGGACACAATCAGAGTAAGTGGCATAAACCAAAACAGACGACAATGGAGGAGAAACATGGCCAGGCTCAGTATTCCAGGGCCCAGGATGGTTCTTCTAGAAGAGTGGCCTAGGACACAGGGCCTTGATAAAAATATATATGAATATTTCTAGCTTCTACTTGCTACTTTTAACCTCTAATTTTTATAGTTACCAGAATCCACAGAAGGTGAAGGTCAAATAACCATAAGTTACTGTCCTAAAAACACCTGCCAGATTCCTGGTGAAGGAAAGAACATTGTTTGTTAGAATAAGTCTTTGTTAATGTTCATATAGGTTTATGTAGGTCATGTATCCTTAAAATGTTCTTTAGTTTTTATAATGTCAGCTTCAAAGTGGCTGGCTGGGAATATCCTTATATTTTTAACTATAACATGGTGATATGTTACAATATTATCAAATAATGAATATGCTCTAGTTCAGCACAAACTCATTATTAACATTAATTTTATTTTTTAACATTATAGTATTTTATTTCAGTGTCTATTGATTGTCATTTTATTCCATGCAAAATTGACCATTCATCATGACATATTCATACATTGTAAAAAATTCAAATAAAAAAACCCAGTAAGACTCCTAAACACAAGTTTTGATATGATGTCAGTGATATATATTCCCTGGTCTTGTTTGTCTGTTGAACTGAATATTTTTTTCTTGTAAATCAAAACTCCTAAGTCCCTCCACTGACCAGATCTTAACAATGTCTCTGTCTGTTTCGTTTTTCTAGTTATTCCTGATATTGACTCTGCTAGCCTTGGTTTTCATTTTTGCATTCATACAGTACTGTGCAAAAGTCCTAAGACAAATATTTGAAATCATTTATTCTGGCAGTAAGTGCATTTTCTTTACAAACATTAGAATAAATATTTAAAAAATGCTGTAAAATAATGTTCTTGTCTTTAACAAAGTAGGTAATATCTTGTGACCTCCTTATTAATTATTCTATGAATATTATACAATTAATAATATAATAGAATATAGAATTCTATTAATATTTAGAATTAATATTCTATTAATATTGAATTAATGTTTTTGAATTTCTGTAGCTTATTTACTGGAATCTTCAGCTGAACAGAAAGGAGAGTGTTACAATAATATGGCCTGCTAGTTCTAAATGCATCAGTCTGCCTGTGTTGTTTAGAGAAGAAATGGCCTCACTTTAGAGATGTGATAAAAAGCTGTCTTTGTGACATCCTGCACATCTACAAAGTGAGGTCAGTTCTCTCTCAGAGCAAAACAGAGAGAGTGATGCATGCATGAAAGCTGACTAAAATCCAAAGAGGAGCACACATTACACCTTCAATGCCTGTACGCTGTTGAAATAGCTGTTAGTTTTGCATTAATTTTATTCTTTTATTAGTTTATAAGGCACTGCAGGGCCTTCCCCCAAACTACCTCTTGGAAATGCTTTCAGTTCATGAACCAGGAGTTTCCACAGATCCTCTGGTCCCTTTTTCTTTTAACTGTTCCACAAAAGAGAATACAAATAAAAATGAGGCTGCTTTCAGCAACTATATTCCAGGGCACTGAAGAAGCCTTCTAGTAGATGTAAGAGGATTCAGCGTTTTATAATTTTATGGTCTTAATATTTACGTTTCTTTCTTTTATTATTATCAATATGTCACATGGTGGGCCCCACGGTGGTGCAGCACACCTCCAGGGCTGGGGGTTTGAACCTAGGCCCTGGCCTTGTGTGTGTGGAGTTTGCACGTTCTCCTCGTGGAGGTGTGGGTTACCTCTGGGGTCTCCAGTTTCTCCCACAGATAAAAAACAGGTGTGTCAGGTGAATTGGGGAATCTAAATTGACCATAGGTGTAAGTGTGTGTGTGTGTGTGTGTGTGCCCCTCTGGGTACCCATGACCCTAGTACGGATTAAGCTGTTACAGAAAATGAATTTTATGTAGCCATGTGCTTTCCTTGTGGCATGTTTATGCTCCATTGTATGTGTCACCCTCAGATGACATCACCACCCTGCACCCCCTGGTTCCTTATTTAGTTTAAGTACCTCTTGTTTTGTTACCTGCCATTTTAATATCCCTCAACTGCTCCTTATTTACTCCTTTCCTTATTTATACACCAGCTCAACCCAGAAGCCAATGGCCTGGGTCTCCGTCTTCCCTGTAGTCTGTATTTGCACCAGTATTCTTACATTATCTGTAGTTTGCTTTCTAGGCTTGAGTATTCTCTAGCCTGAGTATTTACCTGGTTTGTGGGACATCATTGGGTCCAGCTGTTTTTTTGTTCATGGACTTTCCCTGCTTATTCAGTAAACAGTATTTGTGTTTCAATCAAAAAAAAATATTTGTTTCATGTTAGCGTTTCAAAACTACAAGCAGCTACTCTTTCAAAAGCTTTCAGGCTAACAGGCTCTTCTTGTGTTTCAAGAGCACCTTTGCATAGTGAAAAACCGTGATGTTGTAAAAAATGCCTATTTTATAGTGTAAACCCTAAATATGACCCCAAATATGCTCCCAAAACACTTCATTTCTTTGTAAACTCTGCTTAATGCATAACCCTTTAAAAAATTGTAAAGGTAAATCCGTATTCATACTGAGCAGTTTATGCAGAACTACCACAGCACTAGAACGACTAGCAACGAAAAAATAAATAACTTTCTCGGATTGGCTACTTTCAAACCTCCCGCCTCTCAGTACAGTTGACTGTATCATCTGGGTCTCGTCCGCCAAGCCCCCTTGTCCTTCTGCTGGTTGTTTATGTTTGGACGTGCAAACACAAAAAAAATGCGGAGAATATCTGCCTTTTCTGCGCATGTACGGGGGTTTCCATAAACAATAATTATTTCGGTTCTCCGAAAAAATCAGCGAGAGACTGAAGCTGTGTCTGCTGAACCACATATAAGCGGGTGTTACTGTATATAAGTTGCCTTGAGTCATGCCTGGGTGTTGGTCCACCATCACAGTGACCAAGAGTTTATGTTTGGTAACCAGGGTTCTATTGGTTTTGTGTTTTGGCCCTCATGTCTTTGTGTTTTGTTTTTGGACATAAAGTCCTAGATAAGAAATGGAAATCCCCGCCTGCGCCTACTTCCCTTGGGCATACATGACAGCTGCTGCTATTATTTGCACAGTTATTATTTATTGTTTTTCACCTCTATTCTGCATTTCAGCACACCTAATGAGTCCACTCCTGGAAATATAATATCATATAGTATCATGTATTCATTAAAATGTCAACTGCACTAAACCTTATCTTGTCTTGTTGTATTGTGTTTTTTTTGCACACTCTCTCTTGCTCTCTTGGCACTTTGTGTATTTTGTCATGTCCTGCACGTATGTGGTCTTGAGGGGTTCTGTTTTTGTTCTTGTGTTGCACAAAAGTCCTGGAGGAATATTGTTTCATTTCATTGTGTGATGTGTATATGGCTGAAATGACAATAAACACACTTGACTTGACTAACAATATGTTACATGTATGCCTGAAAAGCTGCAGAAGTCAGTCAAGTTAAGTGTAAAAACTTGATATTAACGCACCTCAGGTATCCCTTTTAACATCGACATAATGGAAAACGGAATGACAAAATAAAATAGCACTGATGACCTTTTTGTGTCTAATTGATCAAAAATAAAATACCAGTGCCCAATGGTCAGAAGTATGACTGATCTCAAAGGATCATAACAGAATTATATTAAACACAAAAAGGAGTTACTACGTAAATGTGAACGACTACCCTGTCAGTGTCAACTGCTGTGCTGAAAATGGACCACCACCCAGATAATCTGGGACCACTTAAACATCTGGTCAGTAGTTGTCTCATGCTGCTCCCTTTCCATAAATGGATAGAGATGAGAGGGGCTGATAAATGGTGCAGCAACAGATGGACTGCAGTCTGCAACTGTACACCTACAAAGTACACCTGTATGGTAGGTATTCCTCATACAGAAAACATTTAGGAATCACAGACTTTTATATAAAACACTTCCTCTTCCATAAGAGGGGCAGTAATTGGGAATATTAACATAATGTTCAATAAAACTGCCCAGATTGCTCTGTGCATCCATTGCCTTTTGAGTCAGCAAGCCATATTTAGTGCCTACATGGGATGCCAATAATATACAACTAAGATGAATTATGAATGAGCATCTAGGTTTATGTGTGTGTGTGTGTGTGTGTGTGTGTGTGTGTGTGTGTGTGTGAGGAAGAAGAAGTGTGTGAGGTCTGTTGTGTGAGAGAAAATCGCTGATGCGAGAATTCTGGGGTCAAGTAAAGTCACCTCAGAAAGGACGAAGTCATCTTTTCTTCTCTCCTCCACGCTCTGCCTTTCCCTCCTCAGGCAGATTCAAATATGGCCACCAGTGCATAACCTTGACACACAAAAAGCAAAACAAAACTGTAAGTGATTCCTTTTGTTCCTAAAAATGGTTGTTTTTGGAGCGGGTTCAGCAGTTATGGGACGGATGTTTGGTCAAGGGGGGTGGATTATGAATGGATTCTAGGACAGATCTATCCATCAACTTAAACATGCCAGCTGCTTTAGCGTGTAGACGAGCATGTGTGCTGCAAGTCATGCCGGGCAAGGACATCTG
>JBBPCY010014947.1:10000-15257 GCA_037974405.1 Brachyalestes nurse
TTTATGTAACATATTTATAATAGTTTTAGAATATTCATAATAGTCCTAGAAATATTATAACAGTCTTTCATATTTATACGCCTGTACCTTTTTACTTGAACATTCTTGCACTAAGAGAACAGCACCTTTAAATTTTGTCGTAGAGTTGCTACAGTGACAATAAAGAGATTCTGATGCTGATTTAAGTTAGGATGTCTGATTACTAGGTTATGCCAATTCAGCTTTGGGCTCACAGGTTAAATGGTCAGTATACATAAAATCAATGCGTGTTCTTCAGGTTGAGTATGATAAACTTTTGTTTCAGGCTTATACACAATGGAGTTCAATTTGGGCTATAAATCACCAACCATTAACATCAGACAAAGCTTGCATAAGCTCACAGCAAACTCTGTCAATATAAAGAAAGAAATTCTCTGCTCTGTTCTGTTAGTCCAGCCTCTTTCAGTGAACTCCTTTGGGCTCTGAATATCTCATTCAAGCTCTTAGAGTGGTTGTTCCAGAAAAAAAAAGTCAATAGATTTATTTTTTGTCTTAGAAACAAATTTTCCCAGAATGTTTCTGTCCAAAACCAGTGTGAACCTCAGCACAGCCCCAATCAGAATACACTGCCTGTACGGATTCAAATGGATGAGCTGTTAATATGCACAGAATCCACGGGGTCTAGCTCGCCATCTCATGGGCACACCACTCACTTGCTCCAGTTTGCAGAGCAAACAAAAGAGAAGGCAGAAAGGGAAGAAAAAACCCTGAACAAGACCAACTTGTTCCAAGGACATCTCCTTATCCATGTCTTGTTTCTGGCCTTGCTAACGTTGCAAGTTGGCTTTACAAGTACCGTAGTTCTTCAACTTTCAGAAAATGTACGTCATTCGTTGTTTGTTTATTTATTTATTTTTTGTTTTTAAGTTGCAGGAGTTTCTTAAAGAGACAGGACCAGAGTTGTAGTGGAGGCTAAACTCGCATATACAGCATTTACACATATTGGGTACCAATCTGAATTTGATTACTGTTATGTGTCTAGATTCCTGTCGTCTACAAATGGATAAATGACCATTTCTTAAACAAGAAAAACCCAACCTCCTCCTTCCAATGCCACAAAAAAGAAAAAAAACCAAAAAAAAAACCCAACAACAACAAAACAAAAAAAAAAAACAGGTAAGGTTGGAATCTCTTTAAATGCTCTTGTACACTCTTTGTGTGGAACCAAAACTGTCCTTCCTACTAGTTTATGGTGATGAACCACTCTAATACTGCACCCTACTGAAACTTTTGAAACTTTTTTGTATGAAAAGTGAAGCTTCCACACATCAATACTGGCTTTATAAGACCAAATTTTACATTTAAACCTGACCTTTTTAACATATTACATCAAAATGCCTCTTCTACCATCACTCACACTTACATTTCTAAACAATGCAATTTATAGTCTTGCATTTTAGCAGTTTTGAGAGTTATGCACCCCATACACACATTGTTCAGAAACCCACTCTGGATGCAGTTTGCAGTTTCACATTTTGTACTGCTGGTTGCTATGGGTTATTATGGGATGTCCTTTGACTGCTTTATAGTTTCACACTCTCTTTATGGTGATTAATGCATTTTATAGATGTTGGAGATTTCTTTATTTTATAGTCTCACATTCTCTTTATGGTCATTCATGCACTTTACTGATATATTTGTCTTGCTTTCATATGGCCTTTCATGCTCTTAATGGAGATTGGTATACTTAATAGACTTTATATTTCCTTTTAATATGGTCTTCATTGTTTCACAGTCTCCTGTTGTTAATAAATATATTTACAGACTTTATATATTATTCTTTCTGTTATTATTATATGTTTATTGCTTCCATGAGCTAATTAACAATACATTCCAGTTTTGCCTTTTAAATATATATAGGAACCACACTGTGTTATACAAGAGCTGTATTGTGGCAGCAACACTAGTAAATGAAAAGACCCATATCAAAAAATGAACTTTCATCGCTTTATGTAAATCTAAGAATTTAATACAGTACATATACACTATTAATGTCTCAAATGTGCCATTTACTCCCCTGTCCACAAAATCAGTTATATAGAAACGACAAGTTCTCATTTAAACTAATTTGTGTACTGTTCATATGATGTCGGGTAAAAGAAGTATTTGAGGGTGTCTTTAAAAATATGCTGTCTACAAAGAAATGTAATTGTGTGTAAATCCTTATCATAATTGAGGATATGTGTCATGTTGTATTGTAAATGTGCACCTGCATATCTGTTAACATTTAGGTTACTGCTGAACCTGTAATTTTTTATCTTACAAATAAGAGAGGTAAAATAACACACACGCACACACACATACACACACACACACACACACACACACACACACACACACACACACAAACACACACACTGTAATTAATAGTTTGGGCTGTTTCTCTTGGCACTAAATGGAATTTAATTTAGGTAATACAGTTTTCTATTAAATAATGTTCACCTTTAAAGGTGAATTGAAAGTGATATTAAATGTTCCTGGAACTGTTTATTTTTGCTCACTTAGAATTAATAGAGGGGTATTATTTAGGCCTTAGTAATACCCAAGGAGCAGCACGGTGGTGCAGGGGTTAGCACTGTTGCCTCACAGCAAGAAGGTCCTGGGTTCGACTCCCGTGTCGGGTGTTCTGTGTGGAGTTTGCATGTTCTCCCTGTGACTGTGTGGGTCCCCTCTGGGGACTCCATGCGTGCATTGGGGATAGGCCGATTGAGCACACTAAATTGCCCCTAGGTGGGAATGTGAGTCTGAATGGTTGTCTGTCTCTGTATGTGGCCCTGCGACGTGCTGGCGACTGTCCAGGGTGTACCCTGCCTTCGCCCATAGCAGCTGGGATAGGCTCCAGCCCCGAGTGCAGGACAAAGGGGTAGATGAGGGATGGATAATACCCAATTGTCCTTTTCCACTGCACATATAAAAACAAACAGGAACCAACAAAACTTACAGTTCTAGTCCTAGCTCATTTTTCATTGAGTAATCGGACTAGGCCTTTCATTCATTGCTCCATAGTCCAGTTTCGGTAATGACATGCCCATTTTAGGCGCTTTTGATGGTGCACAGGGGTCAGTATGGGCATTTTGACTGATCTGTGGCTATATAGCCTTATATGCATTACGTTGTGATGCGTGTTCTGACACCTTTCTTTCACAGACAGCAACTTTGTCAGCACTTTAAGAGCTACAGTAGCTCTTCTGTAAGATTGGAGCACACAAGCTGGCCTTTACTCCCTGCACGCATCAACGAGCTTTGAGCACCAACAATCCTGTCGCTGTTTCACCAGTTCCAGTTCTCCCTCCTTGGAGCACTTTTGGTCGGTACTGACCACTGCATTCTAGAAACACCCCACAAGACCTGCTGCTTTAGAGATCCTCTGACTGATATGTGTAGCCACTGGGGAAAACACACACACACACACACACACACACACACACACACAAACACACATTTACTCTTCTAGTTCTCTGTTCACTTCTGGTAGGTACTAACCACAGCATAGTGGAAACATCCCACAAGACCTGCAGTTTTGGAGATGCTCTGACTGATTCATCTAGCCACTAGAGAAACACACACACACACACACTTACACTTCTAGTTTGCAGCTACCAAAGGTGCTTTGTGTGGTGTAAAAAGGGCCTCTTTTAGGTTTTAAGTGCTGTGGTACTTTTGTGTTACCTGTATTTAATGTGTTCAGCCCTTCCAGCGACTCAGTCGCTCCCACAGCTCACACCACATCCTCGACAGTGCAAAAAACAGCACTCCACCTCACCTGAGACTTAACACCTGGACCTTGTTTCCTGCTCATCACCCTCTCTCACCTTCTTTCACTCGTTATACCTTTCTGCTGTCACTCCACAACTCCTTAGCTCATAAATGCTTTATTGCTAACCTTCTTTTTGTTTTTGCTGCTGTTTTGTTTTTAATTTAGTTGTAGCCTCCTTCCTGGCTTTTGTGTTCTGTTCACATGCTGGTTTTGTTAGTTGTCTCCCTTTTTAGTTAATTGTTCATTTAATCGCCTTAGTTATGATTTATGTGGTGGTCTTTTGTTCATAAATGAAACACAAAAGTGTCTTCTCTTCATAGTTTGTCTTCCTTTTCAGTCTGTCCCCGTTCATTACTCAGCTTACCTGGCTACGGCTGAAATCTCATAACCTTCATTTAAATTAAACTGGAATTCCAAGTCATTTGTAATCACTTTTTTTGTATAATCACTTTTAAATGAGACCATCAAAGAGATTGACATAACAAAGAATATCGAATTAGAGATAAGGTTTCTTTGCGATATAAACCTTAAGATATAAACCACTACCCCCCTTTCAGAACAAAATTAAAATCGACTTATCTAGAGCTATAAGAATCAATCACCATGAAGTGTGGGGCTCCTCTTCAGCACCACGGACAGCAACCATTTGATTTACCCATGCAGATTTAAACAAGAGCAACACAACACAAATCCAAAAAGTAAAATAAAAAATAAAAAAACAAGACTTAATTACTTACTATCACCTCAGAGAGTTACATGGCATGTAAAAGCCATTTGTTTTAATTGGTTTTTGATCAGGTGCTGCATGTATAAAACTTAGAAACTTCACAGTAAGATTGATGTTACTGCAGAGATTAGAGCTTGTGACACTTACACGCCTCACTTGAGCGCACGCCTCAACTGTAATTAATTTAGGCTTTGTTCTGCCCCCAAAATGAACAAATTCCTAGTTTTCCATACGGCCACATCAGCACTTTTCCTCCAGCCTTAATTCGCTCTCAGAGAAAGCAAGTGTGGATATCTGTGAATTTGTATGCATATTTCATTCTGTCATAACAATGAGGATCTGACAGAACACAGTGCAATTATGAAGGGGAGAGAGAGAGGGAGGGAGGAGAGAGAGACAGAATGTGTGTGTATATGTGTGTGAAAGAGAGAGAGGATGTGTGTGTGTGTGTGTATGGGTGTGTATGAGAGAGAGAGAGAGAGAGAGAGAGAGAGAGAGAGTATGTGGGTCAGTGTGTGTGAGCGAGAGAGAAAGAGACAGAAAGAGAGAGCATATATGTGTGCATGAGAGAGTATCAGTGTGCATATGAGAGAAAACAAGAGTAAAGGAGAAAGTACCTTTGTGTGTGTGTGTGTGTATTGTGAGTCAGTGTGTGTGTGAGTGTGTGTGTGTGTCAGATAGAGTGTGTAACAGTGTGTGTGTGTGTGTGTGTCTGCGCGAGCGCAGCTGTGTTG
>JBBPCY010014978.1:0-15256 GCA_037974405.1 Brachyalestes nurse
CACTAATCAGTCCCTCATAAAGCAGAATGAGGTGCTTGTGTAGGAGTTTAACAGACACTGGCATGGAATGGTTGTCACTCATTGAGATGCTGATTTAAAAATAAAATGCAGTGGTCTTTTATTTTTTTTCCGGAACTGTATCTTTAATCAGGATTCTGTAGTGAGACCTTTTATGTTTATTAGTGAGTTTGTATTCTACATTATGACCTATTATACTTACTATTTGTTCTTTTATGTTCTGTAGTGTATTTTCGGCTCTTAGGCATTTTTATATTCTATAGTATGAACTGTTCTATGCTTTATATAGCATTTCTTCTCTATAGTGAGAGCATTCTGCAATCTTTTTTTAATTCCAAATAACATATATTTACTAAGACCCTTTTTCTATAGTAAGACAGTGTTATTATTTAACAAGTTATTTTAATTCATATAATAAAACATGTTATATTTTGTAATGCTTATATATTCTGTAGTGTTTAACAGTACATAGTAAGACTTTTTTTATTATATACATTTATTTATATAATAATTTTTATTTATTTATATTCAGTAGTTTATTGTCTGTAGTAAGACCTTTTTATAATCTATAGTGTGGGAATTCGTTTAACAATACCTAGTAAAACAGTAAGATTTTTTTTTTCATTCTATAATGTTTATATTCATTAGTGAAATATTGGCTGTAATATTCTGTAGTAGCTCTGTAATCATCTATAATGTGTACCATGTTTTATGTTTTGTAGACCTGTAACTTTTTCTCTCCTCTTCAGTTTGAAGGTTTGGTCCAGCAGAGCATGTTAAAGGATGTCATTGGTTAGAGTTAAAAATTGGTGACGGTTTTGTAATCCCTGTTAAGAGGCTTCAGAATTGAGTGGTGCTCTGTGCAGAATGGCTGTGCAGTCGTATAAACGTGTTCAGGAATGAGGACCGAAGGGGGGAAAAGCAGAGAAAGTCCGTTTCAGCGAGGCTTCCATCGAGGGCCTCCAGCCCTTCTGCTGGCGACCCGCCAACGCATAAATTCCTCACATCCCATAAGGTTACAGCCGCTCGGATGGACCGGGGCCTGCTGCAGCACTCACTTTTTTTTTTTAATGGGAGTAGTAGGAAAAGTAGGAGGGGAAAACAAAAAAAAGAAAAAGTTAACGCACCAGGTCCAAACCGCATCAGCTGATGGAGATCCTGGCCAGGAAGCCCCCGAGCTTGGCCAAGAGAAACCCCCCAGACGCTATAAATCAGATTTAGGGTGAAGTGGAGTTTCCTTAAGAACGCCACTGCGCCACGACCTCCAGGCTGAGCTCTGTGTTTGAACTTAAAGGAGTAGCTTGGCGAGGTAGATGTTTTTGTGTGTGGTAAATGAATGTGCTCCGTGTGTGTGTGTGTGTGTGTATGTAGCCCTTGGCAGATTTCCCTGCCTTTCTGTGTTACTACTGCACTAAAACAAACACACACACACACACACACAGGCTTGTCGTGGTATAGCACGGTGGTAATGGGTCTGACACACTTCACTCTGAGGGGAGAAAAATTACTGTCACTGACGTGGAACCCTCAAGGGTGCAAGTTTAGGACTTTAGTTAAGGAGGATATTCCATTGCAGTTGTATTTTGAAGCTGCAGTGACTCCATTCCTCTCAACTTCAGGCTTGTAATGTATTTTTCCATTCAAAATAGTTATTGAACAAAAAGGGACAGATAAGCCTCTGTCTCCTGGAGAGGTGAATGAGTGTTTTTTAACTCTTCGGAACAGTTCTGGAACCCGATGCTGCGTGGGTTTTTCGCTCATGTGCTGGCATTCCACACCAAAACTCGACAATCCGTTATTTTGTATTGTGGATTGTTCTTGTATTTGCTCCGGTTGTGCCGCCTGACAGCAGCTAAAAATCTCATCAGTGAGACGATGTTCACCTCGATGCTAGTGTCACTCGGTTGAATTTGAGTTGTTCCACAAAATGAGTGATTGTAAAACAGCGCAAGCTGTGGTTGCTATGGTTACAGTGCCATAGTAGTTATGAATGATTGAGGGAATGATAAATGCTCTAAAAAAAAAAAAAAAGGTTTATAAAAGAATGTAACCAACAAAAGCTTGTCAGAGTTGTGTTACTTTGACGTTTGTCAGGCGGTTCATATTGTTGTGCAGAATGTAAAGATTCATTTTACAGTGCCAAACAGTGAGTGTGTGTTTCTTGGTTATGTGTGTTGTGCTCTTGAGTGTCCTGCACCGCACTCGTAGCCCGAGTTTAGTGTGAATTAGTTATGGATCAAATGTATAAAAAAATAAATATAAAGGTCTGAGTGTAAAGATGTTGGTGTATCAACTGTAATCTTGAAGTAATCTTTAACCTGTAGTGTTACATCAGCAGGAGCAACCATGTGATGTTATACATTAAAGGGTTATGATACACAGTTGTATATTAAGTCATTTCAGCTGTACACACAGTACAGCGAAACCAATATCAAACACTCCTATAGGACCATCCAGCAACGCAAAGAACAAAAACAGACCCACAAAGAACAAAAACAGAGTGCAGGACAGGACAAAGTACACAGAGTGCCAATAGAAAGAACAATAAAAACACAAGAGCAACTAAACAGGACAAGACAAGGTTAGGTGCAGTCGACCGCTACAGTACTAGTTTGAATGAATACAGTATTGTGCCAGAGTTAACAGTTAAGATGTCGCTCTTTTGGGCTCTCCTTAACCAGAAATAGAAATTCAGACAGTGTCTCGTTGCTTAATTACAGTGCAGCATACCCTAAACTGTGTTACTGTGTGTTTTTGCAGGCGAACGGGATTAAAATTGGACCCCAGCATGCTGCCACCAACTCGACGCTGGCCGGGGGACAGGGCGGACAGCAGGCCGGAGGAGGCTGTTGCTGAGCGTTTCTGCTTTTAACCTCCTCTTCCCTTCTCCACCCCCCCTTCCCCAAACTCCTTATGTTTCTACTGGACTGGTCGCATTCACTAACATTTTCTTAACCCCCCCACAGCCCAGCCCTCCATTCAAAGCGTGTACTAGATGGCTATCCAAAATAAAAAGGAAAAAAAAACACAAAAACAAGAAAAAAATAACCAAAAAAAAAAAAAAACTAAAGACCAGGTCCTTAAGTCCTGTGAAACTCCTGAAGCTCCTCGAGGGCTCCAGCAGACGTGATTATGGTTACTAGTTAGGCAGAAACCACCGGAGCTTTTGGAACCCATATTCGTAAATATATCCATGTTTGTATTTTGATTTATTATTTTTTTTTTTTTCCTTAGACAGTTGTGGACTTTTTGTGCCCTTTTGACTTCAACGCTGAACTGTATTAAACACTACAAAGTCATCTCTAGTATTTTAATCGGTTAATGTAAAAGCGAGTTCTAAACAAAAAAATGAAATAAATACATGACGAACTCTGAAGTCAAAATAAAGGTTTGGGCTGTGATGAGAGGAGCAGCCGTTATCAAAGTGAAGAAGTTAGTAGGATTTAAAAAAAAAAAAAGAACAGAAAAGCAGGACTGTTTTAAATCTGTATTTATCATTCACATTCTGTATATATAGTTATCATTTCTTGCTTTGATGTATGTTGACCGAGCTAGAATTCTGTATTGAATTTGCCTAAATTCTATACTGTACGAATAGAGCTTGAAGATGCAACAGTATTGCTACGTTTCCAAAACAAAAAACAAACAAAAAAAACCCTGCTTTGACACCATTTTAAGGTTTAACTTTTTACGTTGTTCGTTTTAGTTTGGTCCTGCCATCTGCCTTTGCCCTTTTCTCTGTGTCCCCTCGCCGCCCCTCCCCGCCTCGATCTAATCTTATGTATAGAAATTTTGGCTCAGTACTCTGTACCTGTTTTAACAATGCCAAATTTGTGTTTACCTGTGTTTGATCACCACTTGGGAACCGGATCGCTTGTCCTCCTCAAAACTAGGTCTGCTGTTTGCCTTAAGAGATTTCGGAACAGCTAAAGGATAACAATCATGGATTTCGCAGGATTGGTTTAAAGAAAACCGACTACATTCGTAATTGAGATGTGCATACATATTAAGAAACGAATGCTAGGTTCAGTTACAGTAGATAATTATAGCCCTCAAGTGCATACACACACACACACGCACACACACACACATACATACACATACATGGCTAAACTATATTCATTCAAGCCAGAATATATGTGTGCATAAACTCCTTTTTCTTCATTTTTCCCCCGATGCAGTCCGCTGTGTAACGTCGGTGCAGATCCACATTAATTTTAAGTGTCTGAGTGGTTGTGTAAAGGCTTGCTTTTCTCTGGCAGTACGTTCTGTTATGATAGGTATATGGTGAACATCTTGTCCGTCGTGAAAGGGGTGTGGTAAAAGCCAAACTGAAGTAACTTTGTGACCCTCAACTTTATTTGCTGTGTTCTCAAAATGAAATGCTATCACAATAAAATATAATAAACTCATCAACTCTCGGCGTGCCCTTGTATAATATTTTATACCGGCCTGGGCGTTCAGGACATTCATGAGTTTATTTTTCAATTTAAACCACTTGTATTGTGAAATGATGTACGTAAACATTAATATTTCTAAAATATACCATTTATTCCATACATATAAGGTGACTGAGCTGCAAAAACAGCCTGTTTTAATTTGTTTTTGTGATGTCACAAATTTAGGTCTGGACTGCTGTTTGAAAGTGTTGCAGTACAAGGCAGCGAATCAGAATCAGGCTCATTTACAGTGAAGTCGTGAAGGTTTATTGTCTTTTTAGAAAAAAAATACACAGTGAAACAAAGCAGGACCATCTTGCAACATGAAGAACAAAAACCAACATTTTTAATCTGTCGTAAAGGAACAAATGGCTTAATTCCAAATGATAAAGAGAGCCTGAAAAACAGGTAAAAATGTAGAATTACTATTTTTGGTCTCTGTATTCATACAAACATCAAAAAGAAAACTCAGAGTAAAATAAATTTGGGGGGGGGGTGCAGGGCATTGGCCCTTTAATACATTGTAAATTCAAGTCATTTTTCAATCACATGTATTTTAAATAAAAATAATTTTACACCTTTGCTTTTTTCAGTAGAATAAACAGGATGACTGAGTTACAGATGTTCCAGTTACAAACAGTATTTATCGTCGAATTTTGAACAATAAATAATAATTGAATGTTAAATCTCACACTCAGACACAAAGACACATCTCCTTTTAAGCCTTACCAAGAAAGTCAGTCTGATTATATGCAGCGGAGGGATAAATACAGCTTTTTATCTTAAAAAAAAATAACAGCTTTGACCTTGAAACGCTTCATAGTACCAGTCTTTCACTCTCCAGATACATCTAATCGAATCATTTATCTGCCTTAATGATGTTTTCCATCTCAACTGATCATCTGGGCAGTTCATTCACAATTAAAGGGTCCATATTTACCATTTTTCTTATTTTTTTGTTTCCCCAATGACATTTGTATGGGGTTGTGTACCAAAATTCAGTTTTAACCGACCACTTCTGAAACAGTCAGGCATGGAATAAGTACTACAAATGTTTCAAACTGTATATATGAATTACTATTAATAGTTAATTTATTACTTAAATCAACAATTTGTTACTTAAAATAACAGATCAAGGTAATGCTGTTTGCACCAAATAACAATAAACACTATATTTCACTTTTCTGATACAGGCTGTATTAGGGAATTCAGGTAAGGAATGTATTTGCCAATGTATGAAGTGGTTGATCTACCGAAAAATAATAATAATAATATATTTCACTGAGAGTTTGTGTTCTTTAGACAATAAAACGTCACTGAGGAGACCAAAAACAAAGCACAATCGGGGATAAATAATAAATAACCAATAATACAAAGAAAAACAAAAAGAGGAGAGAACGGATTTCAGCCAATGAGAAGTCACTATCTGGGAAATATCTGTTACGTCACAGTGTAACCCCCGTGTTTTTCAGCGCCCCCTGCGGGGGAGAGAGAGGACTGAATTGAATTGAGTGCGAGAAAGAGAGACTGTGTGTGTGCGTGTGAGAGAGAGAGCGTGCATGCGAGGCGAGTGCCTGGATCGGTTCGGATTTTTTAAATAATAATAAAATAAACGAGTTGGATTTTTTGAGCCCCAGAGCAGAGGAAGAGAGAGATAGTGTGTGTGTGTGGGAGAGAGAGAGAGGGATAGTGAGTGTGTGTGTGAGAGAGAGAGTATAGAGTGTGAGTAACGGGGGAGAGAATCCAGTCGAATTGAGAGAGACTGTGTGTGAGAGGGAGAGAGATAGTGCGTGTGTATGAGAGAGAGTTGAATTGAAATAGAATCAAACGGAATTGAGTGTGTGTATGAGAGAGTGAGTTGAATAGAATTGAGTGTGAATAAGAGAGCTAGAGAGAAAACGTGTGTGAGATCTGAATTGAAGAGAGAGTGCATGAGAGAATCGAATTGAGATAGTGTGAGTGGGTGAGAGATAGAATTGAAACGAATTAAGAGAGTGAGAGATACAGTTAGTGAGTGTGTGTTTGAGGGAGAGAGCTAAGAGAGAGAGACTCAGTGAGAGAGACAGTGTGTGTGTGTGAGTGAGAGAGCGAGCACTGAGTGAGTGAGTGAGAGAGAGATAGTGAGAGAGACTCAGTGAGAGAGATAGAGTGAGTGAGTGAGTGAGATAGAGAGAGAGCGAGCCGGCGAGGAGCAGCAGCAGCGCTGGGACGGAGAAAACTGAAAACTTACAGGATTCGACGTTTATAATCACGATTTAAAGGGAATTTTTGGCGTCCTGGACGAGCCGGTTGGAGTTTTAAATTCGCCGAACAAGCTCCACGGTGCGGAGGTGAGCTGTTTTAATTCGGAAAAGGTTGGAAAATCGAACTTTAATCCTGTTTTGTGTTGTGTTTTTAACACGTTTGTCGGTCGGTGCCGTGTTTAGCCCCCCCCCACACGGACTCCTCTTTGCTTTTATCCACTTTTACACCAGGAAAAAGTGCTAGGAGTCGGGTTAACTTTGTCGTTTTCAATGAAATGAGAGCTGAAATTTAATTGGGAGTCGAATTAAACGGGTTGTTTTGGTCAGAAATTGTGTTAAAAGCCCTTAAACTGGTTAAAGTAGCCTCGCTCGAATGCTAATGTTAGCTTGTTTAGCTCGCCACCCTTTTTTCTCTCCTCATTGTAAGCCAGTCCCGATTAGTTGTGGTTTGAGAGGAAAACAGAGGGAAAATGCGAGTTAAGATGGGTAATATCTATTTTTTCTGATGCCCGACAAACGAAGAACGACACTGACAATCGTTTGTGTGGTTTCTTTTATTCGGAAGAGTAGTTTTATTGCAATAAAAAGAGAGGCTTCGTTAGCCAGGCTAATTGAGTGTTGGAGTGAGACACGAGGCTGTGTGAGTGTGTAGGTGAGTCACTGAGGGAGAGCCCCGACCCCCAGAGCCACAAAACACCTCCAAATTCAACTTTAAACTCCTCCAACCTGTCCCTTTTCATTCTCCACTCTTTCTTGTTCTTCGTTTCCACGTGAAGGACCCTTTAATCCCTCTCTCCGACTGTTTTCTTGGTCTAAAACATGTCCCTCCGTCCCAAAGAAGGACAATATCAATTGAGCCAGAAAGGTTGCTTGAGGCCAGGTCGTCGTTTTTTAAAGCTTTTTTTCCTTCTTTTTTCCTTATCAAATGAGCTTTAAACTGTTTTATCGAAGGGTTAGAGTTCGTGTCAGATATTCCAGACTCTTCATATGACTAAGCGATGTGATTCTGTTGGATTTTGAGCACTTTTTTGGGCTCCTAATGAGCTGTTGGCCTCATTGTCCTCTTTGCCCAGTCTCGACACGTTCGTTTAACTCAGCTTTGTCTGCTTCAGAACCATAAATTGTTCTTCAAACTCTTTTACTTCGTTTAATATATATAATTATATAAGAGCCTTTTGCAGTGCCGTATGAAGTTACTTTGTAACTCTTTTTCCCAGAAGTTTGCTCTTTGTTTAAGGCACAAAGTTGTTTTTGTGCCTTTTATTGCATTTATTTCTGTTGTTTTTAAAGTAAGGAACAGTAATAATAATAATTAACAAAACACCTGTGCTCCAGGTCTTTTCCTCATGATTCCAGAAAATCAAACATGTTTTTGATACCAGATCTTCTGCTTCAGTTGTGGTGGTTTAATGTTCATTATTTGTTAAAAATGCAGAGTTTTCTTTGTTTGGACGTATGAGTGAGTGTAATTTGTTTTTCTGTCTAACTACTACTAACCCCTCCCCATGCTTTAACCTAAGATGGCAGCTTTAATGTGAATGAGCAGATCTGAGGGCAGTGCATGGCGAGCAGATGAGAAACCTGCATTGTAGTGAAATGGGCTTTGGGCCCTCTTTCTTCTCCTTGGCCTTCGTTTTGTGGTCACGGTGGCTTGTTCACTCGCTGCATCAGGCCTGTTGTTGTGAGTTCCTCTTTTCTATCTCTGGAGGGGGGGGGCGAACCAAAAAAGAAGTTTGTGTTAATTTATCTGTGCTGGTCATGATTTCACACTATATAGGTTGAGGTTTGAACAGATTTAGAAGTGTGAGGCTAAAACCTGAATTAGGTGTTTAAATTGTTTTTCTTTTTATTCTAAAGCTAGTTTGTATGAACACTCATTCCTCTTTCTGCCTCTTGATGGGGGAGTGAAGTGTTAATTTATCTGTGCAGGTCATGATTTCTCAGTGTATATAGTATCTAGTTTTTGCAAAAAAACTTATCTTATTCCTCAGCTTTGATGAACTGGATGCTGTAAGTTGGCTGGTTTCTTCGTCCACCTGTCGTGTGTCTTTTCGAACGGATTCAGAAGCGCTGGTTTTGTTTTTGAGAGGGTAAATTCTGAATTTGAGGTGTGCACATCGGTTTTTATTCTTATTGGAAAAAATGCTGGTTTGTATTAATTCTTATATCTCACTTTTTTCCCCTCTGGAGGGGTTTGAACGAAATGAAGTTGAATTTCAATGCATGTTTGAGATTGTGATATTTCTCAGTATAGATGTTGAGGTTTGAACAGGTTCGGAAGTGCTGGTTTTGTTTTTAGAGGGTAAAGTCTGAATTTGAGGTATGTGCATTGAATTTTTATAATTCCTCTTGCAAAAAAATGGTTTATTATCTCCATCAGTTTTGAAGAACGGGATGCCTGATTTCTTCATGCACCTGTTGTGAGTCAGTTGTTTTTACATCATAAAATCCTGAATTTGAGGTGTGTGCTTTGTCTTTTGGGGTTTTTTTAAATTCCTTTTGCAAAAAAAAAATGGTTTTATTATCTCTTATTCTCAGTTTTTGATGAATTAGCCTAGATGCTGTAAGTTGTCTGATTTCTTCATCCACCTGTCGTGGGTCAGTTGTTAAGACTTCTCTTGGTTTTCACTTGGTTTTTAAGACTCTGTTGCCTGTTTACTCATTTAACTTGCAGCTAAACAGCCACTCAGATCTCAGCCACCATTTCAGAGTTGCAAGGTGCGGAGAAGAAGCTTAACTTTAATCCCAACTGCAAAGACCATCTGCAGGTGCAGAAATGCTGGAACTTCTTATACCTGCTCGCAAGGGCTTTTCCTCCATTTTGAATAAGCACAGTACCATTTATCAGCACCTTTAACCTACAGTAACCAACACAGAGCAGATAACAGACTTAATTTTGACCAATTAATTGATTTCTGAACTGACTTCAGCACATGTGGTCCAGAAATGGACCCAAATATGCCAATGCTTCTTTTAAACCAGTACTGGTATCTCTAATACCCATATTAAAAGAAAAGTTCAAAATATAAATAGAGCCTATAGCAAAGAGCAAGATAACAGATTTGATACATACTTAATTTCAGGCATTTGATTGATGTCTCCACTGTTTGAAGCAAAAACTTTAGCATATTTGGTCCAAAATGGACTCAAATAGGCATCTAAGTATACAATAGTTTTAACCCAGCATGCTGGTACTGGTATCTCTACTTAAAAGTTCTAAATATAAACACGTCCTATAATGAATCCCTAACGTTTGAAGTCAGAAGTAAAGCGACCGTTTCAAAAACACAACTAATTCAAATTAGATCCCAGATATCCAGACCTCTTAAAAGGAGCCTTTCCAAGTAGCTCCACACAGCGTCACAAACAAGGGCCGCTTTGAATCGGAGTGTTTTTCTTTGAAATCGAGAGCCATCAAGAGAAAATGTGGTGGAGCTGTGTGAGTTTTGATGTCACCAGGTGGCAAGATGAAGATCTGCAGTGGTTTTGGCTGAAAGAAACCTGCAGCAGTTTACTGAAGTTGGGTTTGTGCTTCTTCTCACAGCAATGCAAAGTCATCTTAAGTTCATAATGTTGCCTCCTCACTGCAAAAAAAAAACAAAACTACTTGATTTACTTCTTTACTTTTGTACTGGACGTCTGGTACATTATCTTCAGGCTTCGTTGATGCTAAATAAATAAAGATTATTAGTTCATACAAACAGGGTTTAGAAAAGTGATTTAGCTTTTAGTTTTCTATCAAATCAGATTCCAAAAAGCTCAGTCTGAGGAAAGATGCCCTAAAATACCAACCTCCATTTCCAAAAAACAGATATAAACTAGCAGAGACAAGCCATTTCATTTTAATAAAACTACTCGCTTCACATCCCATTAAATTGATTTCAGTATCTTGAATTTAGGTTTAAATCTAGTCTGTTTCCATCAACATATAAGATTTACAGCATCATCTAGCTTCATTTCTACTAAAGAAACAAACGTGCCTCTTTTCGGTGATGAATTTGCGGTTCAAGCAAACGAGATTTAGAAAAGTGATGAATTTTTAGTTGTTCATTGTCAAGTCTTGACAAACTTAAGTTAGCTATAAAATCGGATCCCAAACAAGCTCAGTTTGAAGAAAGGTGCCTTGAAATACCACCCTGTAATCCAAAAAATGAAGGACAGACCCTCCTTTTTGTAAAACAACACAATTCACATCCTACTGGATAAATTTCAGTATCTTGACTATAGATTTTTTACAGAGTATTTACAAATTCCATCTATATTTAATATTTGCATGATCTTTCATCGGTTTATAAGAAATATACCAAGAAAAAGACATGCGTTCAAATCGTCAGGAGCCGTTTCAAGTCATTCGGCTGCAGCAGTTGTTGATCCTGGATGGAATTTTATCTTTAATGTAATTTAAATTATTTGATAACAGCTTTACAGGTCGACTCGAGGACGCATTTCTCTACATGTTGTACTTGTACAACTAAGTATGTGACAATCTTGAATGGGTTCTAATAGCTTAGTTACACCTAATTATTGCGGTCAAGGCAATATAATGATAGCGTAGGTTCTCTGAAGCTAAAATAATCTCAAAATAGAAGTAAATCAGTTAAATCTTTTAAATCAGTTAGTCTTTTAGGGTCACTCCCGCACAAAAAAGACTAAAATCATTATTAAGCTACAATAATCATAAAAGTATGGCACCATCTCACTCTCCCACTTTTTTTTTTTTGGTTTTAAGAGCATTTTGACAAGTGCACCAGTTTTTATATTTAGAAATTAAGTTCTCAGTCCTGGAGTCTTTTAGGGTCTCTCCTCCAAAATTAGACTAAAATCTCACTGAAGCTACAATAATCATAAAATAGAAGTATATTACCCTCTCAAATAGAACAACTTTAGCACTCAAATGTGGACTCAAATATGCTTCTAGAACTGTTTATTAAACCAGTACTGCTGTGTCTCTCTCTGATGCTGGAATACTAGTTTAAAAGAAACGCTTCAAATATAAATACGCCCTATAGCCAAGAGCAAGAGAACAGATGCATTCTCAATTTTGGCCAATTGAATGATTTTCTGCACTGTCCAAAACAAAAACTTTAGCCTTGGGACTCAAATAATCATCTCGGTATGGAAATCCAAGTGCACCAGTTTTTATTATTTAGAAATAAAGTTCTCAGTCCAGGATCGGAGTTAAATCTGCGGCCTATTTAGGGTCCTTCCACCCAAAAATAGACCAAAATCTGATCCAAAGTCAGTGCATTTGTGTTTGTGACGCGCTTTGAGTCTCGGTCAGGCACGGCGCGGTCGCCCCTCCTCTCCAGCTGAGGGTTAGCAGGAGGGCTGCGTTGGCCTGTTGTGCTGCAAAAACAAGCGGCCCTTTTTTCCTCCTCGCCTCCCATCCCCCTCTCCCTCCCTCCCTCTCTCGCTCTCCCTCCCGTTCTCTCTCCCGCTCTCTCTCTCTCTCTCCCCCCCCCCCCCCACCCCACCCCACCCCCCACAAAGAAGATGGAGGAACAGTTTGAGATGAACAGATTGGAGTCACCGAGTCTAATTCAGACGAAAGCCGCTCGTCCTTCATTGTGGGACTCCAGCATATGCTTAGTCATTTTAAGGCGTGTGTGTGTGTGTGTATTCGCCTCCAGTGGTTCAAGTTCACAAAGTGTGACACGTCCCACCCAGGTGTCCTCCAGGCCTCCGCCTCAGGTTAGAGATTCAGCTGCGTTTCTTCATGCGTAACCACATCCCCGTCTGTACGGCCTTAACAGGAGTTAACTTTTAATGTTAATGTAGCAGTCGTGCAGTTAGTTTGAGGCCAGCTGACACCTTCAGTGTTTAGAGAAAAGGACTTGTGAGGTTTGATCTGTGAGGAAACTACAGCACAGCAGGTGAATCCCAGAAAAGTCTCTGGGTCAACTTGAGGCATTTCCTCCATACCCACCAGAGAAGGGCTTCAGAGATGCCATGTGTTTATCTGCATAAAAATCCACACCCAAAGTTTCAGTGAGCTTGTTTACCGCTGTGCAACCATTTCCTTATTTTCCTTTCCCCTTACGTTGCTTTAATGTTTGTGCTGTCTACCCGTTCCCCTATCTCACTCTGCCATCGACCTCCACACGTTTGTTCTCATTTGGTTATTCATCGCTGTCTTTAGTGCTTTTCTATCCATCTGGTGTGCTAATATTACAGATCAGTGCTGCTGTACTGGTCTGAAAGTGGAAAATGTTTAATAAGGAGCTTATTTGAGTGATTAAGTATGAGTCATTTCATTTATTTCTTTATTTTTTTCGCGTGCAAAAATAGAAAATGGCACGTGGTGCGGTAGAAGGTATTTCTTTTCTTTGTTTTCCGCTTGAGAAAGGCCTCCAGCGATTATAAGTTGCACTTTAGCTGCAGTGTATACCTGTTTCAGCCTCACGTTGCCTTAATTCCTAGAGACAGCTTTGCTCAGTGTGTGAACAATCTGCCCCCCCCCCCCCCCAGGGTAATTTCCCTGCCCCAGGCAGCCATGGGCACGACAAAGACCCCCGGGATGTACAGTCTTAACTACCCCGAGGGGCAAATCTCAAATCTGTATATGGTCTCCAAACATATCTCTGTGCCTGGAGATCAGGGCATTGATCTTGCTGCGTCATCAACCGCCGTTCCAGGCATTTTTTTCCCCTCATGCAGTCGTTTATAGTTGTAGAACCTGTCGTTAAAGAAAAACTTGTATTTGAAGTGTGATGAAATGAGGTTTTTTGTTTTTTTTTTTTGAGGTAGTCTTGGACCACTTCTGTTGGTCCTTTTTAAATGTAAAAAATGTAAAGGATAGATGTTTTCAAATGGTGCAGGATAAAAACTGAATGAGGAAAAATAGAGATGGTTTTGAAGTGCTATATAAATATATTTTAAAAAAGTGAGTGAATATGTATGTACATACACACATCCAAACACATATGGTGTTTATATACAGTACATTTCAGTTTTCATGTTTGTTGCTTTGGCTGTATCTCACCTGTATGAATCACCTGTTTAATCCTCAAGCCTAAAATATTGAATTAAACCAAATTACTCTTAATTTAACCTTAATCATACCTTAGAGGATGTGTCTTTACTGTTTGTCTTATTTAAAGTTGTCCTTTGTGCACAATTGAAGGTGGATCATGTGATGGGCATCACAATACTTGGACATTTTCACCATATTAATCATAATATTTAGTTTTGCTGAGGCTTATGGTTGATTTGGAAAAGACTGTAGTGTATGAACTGCTGCTTGTTTCTAGTAGGCTAGTTGTTTACAGACTGACTATAATTGGTCTGACATGTAATTCAATGTTATTCGTGTTAACGATGTACCTTTTTTGTTAAAAATTAGAATTTATTGTAGTGTCATAGTGTGGGCTGCCCCTACCTTCGGCCCACTCTGTATTCACAGCCCGCCTCAGAACATCAGGTGCAGAGCAGTGGAGGTCAGATCTGCAGTCAGTCCTGTCGATCTGAGCTGGGTTTTGGTGTGGAGGCTTTCATAATTCCGGCAGAACCGTCCCAGACACAACAGCGGTGTTCTCTTTTCCTTTTTTCTTTTCCTCTCAATGCCCCGTGCTGTCCCTGCTCCAAGAGGAAGAGGGAGCCTTTGTGCCTTCTTGCCCCGGCTGACCCCTGCAGCAGGTTGAGCAGACGAGTCCCAGAGGCACGCTGGGTGACATCAGAGCCTGGAAGAGGAGGTCAAGCCTCACTCCTCCTCCTTCCTTCTTCTCCTCGTTTCCTGTGTCTATTTCTTCTGCTTCTCCACTCGCAGCCCCTCCCAATGTCCATGTTCAAAGTTTGTAGTCTTTAAGGCCATGTTTATGAGATGAATTTCCAAAATTATGTAAGCCCTCATCAAGGCCGGGGGAGTCCGGGTGTGTATCGTGTCTTTAGATGCTCTCCAGATGATGTTTTTAACCTACTTTGTAAGAGTTTAGCTTTTTGAAGTGTACTTGATTGGTACCTGCCTCCTAAAAGTAATATAAAAGTGGCCCAGTTCCTTTTTAAATGGGGTTTTTAAAATACAATTCATCAGAAATTCATCAGATTGAATAGATTTTGATGGTGCTTTTGTCTGTACACACTTGTGCATCATTTGTCAGTTTAAAAAAATCTTTTAGCAGTTTGTTTAAATCCCTTTTGTGAAAATGTTGATTGTTGATAGGACTCTTGTCTGTCCACACTCGTGCCTCATTTGTCGGTTTGAAAACAGAACGTTTAGCAGTTTTAGTTTAAATTTCCTTTCCTCCTTCCTCCTTCCTTGCAAGCTTGCACACCACGCGCGTGTTCGTCTATCGCAGGGTAGCAGATCTTGCCCATTAACAGCAACAATCATGCATAAACCCACCAGATCTACACACAACCATGCAGCTCCAACACAACCTCACGCTCCTCACATCCTGTTGCACTCAATTCTTTGTGCTCAGCATAGATACTCCCCCTCCACCCCCACTGCCCAAATATACCCACATACTTGGTCTGTCTCTCTGGTCTGTCTCTCTCTCTCTCTCTCTCTCTCTCTGGTCTGTCTCTCTCTCTCTCTCTGGTCTGTCTCTCTCTCTC
>JBBPCY010015003.1:0-15253 GCA_037974405.1 Brachyalestes nurse
ACAGTCTAGAACCGGTGTTTACCCTCAGAACTCAGAGTGTATCAGTAAACTCTGATTTCAGTAAATATAAATGGTGTTTCTGAGACCTAAAATAAAAGAAATGTGTTAATTTCTGTGTGATGTCATTTTTAAAACCCCAGTAGTGGTTACAGGGTTATGGAGCTCTACTGTCCATCCTGAATAGAAATTTGACCATAATTTATTGCAATAATCGTCCTCCTGTTCTGCAGTTGGAACAGAACAAAGCGAGCCCTCCCTTCCTCGGCTCCTGTTCGGAGACCCCGAAGTGACGGTTCATCCCTGGGTCAGACCAAGTCAAACCGTTCCAATTAAAGTTTCACAGGAGTCTGCTGCATTTTTAATGCGCCGCGTTCCTGCCCGCGTGCCATCCTGCCTTCTTACGGCGGTTTCAGGGTCTGATGTTTCTCTGCAGCTCACTGCCCTGACAGCCCAGAGACAGAGAGAGAGACAGAGAGAGAGAGAGAGAGAGAGAGAGAGAGAGAAACAGAGAGAGAGAGAGAGAGAGACAGAGACAGAGAGACAGACAGAGACAGAGAGGAGAGAGAGAGAGGAGAGACAGAGAGAGAGAGGGACAGAGAGAGAGAGAGAAAAAGAGAGAGAGAGAGAGAGAGATGACGGGCACGGCCTTCAGCTTGTCGTGTCTTCTTGCCTGCAACAGACCGAACATCTCTTGGGTCTCTGCGTCTCTGGGAGTCTTCAGTGTGAACAAAATGTTATTCAAGTGTATTAGAGGGATCCGGCGCCTCAGACGACTCCTTTATAGTTGTGACACTTTCTCATGTCCTAGATGGAAAAAAGATGTATTTGTCATTTGCTGTACTATTTAAATCACGTAATTCATTAGACGTTTAGCTTTGACGTGAATTACGTTCGACCTGTTTCTCCGCCTCCCCCCAGTAAGTCCTGGGACAGGCTTTGTAAAGTGATATAAGAAGAGATTGATGAAAGACTTTCAACAAAAGAACATGATCAAATATTGCTGTTATATTTAAAAACAGGTCCAATTACAGGACTTTCTAACAGTGACTTGTGTATGTTCATGACCACAGTGCACACCAACAGCCAGTGAGCTGCTCAGCTCACCAACCAATCAGCTCTCAGTGCTCGTGAAACGGGGAGAACTCGGGAACCAGAGGGCCAGTCGATCATCACTTTGTAGCCAGAATGCTAGCCAACTGCCCGAGACCTGATTACTGTAGGAAAAGGGAAAAACGCTGGTAAGCCCATACTTTTTAATATACTCATTTCTTCTATTTTCTAAATGAACAGAAAAATCTTGTGTGAAAGAAAAACTGAAAAACTGTTTTATTAATATTTGAAGCTATTTATCTGCATTAAGTTAAAGTGTGCTCACAGGCGCCCTCTAGTGTTCGCCTTTTTATTTGCTATAACGGGAAGAACAAGAAGTGGCTGAGGCTCATATGAATGATTCTTTGTTAAATGCACTATTATGTGTAAGATGTAGTGAAACGCCCCCTGGAGTTCTTCTCCAGCTCCGCCCATCAGCTGTCCGTAATAGCAGGGGTGGGTCTGGTGAGCTAAAATAGGAATCCCAAGTGCTTTTTAGTTGCTTGTCAAAACACATGCACACGGGCCATCCAAGAGAGATCACACGGCCACCGCCGCATACTAACCTGACATCAAACGACCCCGTGGGCGCCGGCCTCTTATTATGCAGCGTTTGGCATAACCGTAGCCAGAGGTCCTGCATGTCAGAGTGATGTGACGAGCTCCTTTCACGGCTGGGACACAGGCGCTCATGCCAACAGCGAAATGTCAGGTCAGCGGAGAGACATCCGTCACAGTGGCAGAAGACAGCGAGGTCACATCTACATGTGATTCATTCAGTAAGAACCGTCTACGGAGCCTGTTAGTGATTTCTGCATTTTCATATCAAATCAAATGGCCCTGATGCCAAATCATTTTACTCATCCTCAACTGTGCCCTGCTTTACTGCCATTAAACATTCATTTGGTCTTCATGTTAAAAAATCCCAGATGTGGCACCTACAATCGGTTATAGGCCTTCAGCTGACTCTCTTATATGACAATGACATACAGAATTATCTAATTACAGCAAAAAGTGCGTTTTAAATAAATCACATTTCCTTTCAATTTTCAATTAGCAATTAGTATTTGGCTTGCCCTTTATACATATATATAAACGGCGTTCATTGAACACATTCCTATTTTTCGTGAACGCTGAACTGAACAAGTCGGTTTACAAATTATGAACATAACCGTGAGTGACGTTCACTCTCGCGAGACTGAACGCAGTTCACGTTGTATGTTCGCAGGAAAGTGATGGGAAGTTCGGCTCTTTTCAGAGAGCCGGCTCTTGCGGCACGGCTCCCAAAGAAGAGCCGGTTCTTTCAGCTCCCAAACGGCTCTTAGTTTATCATCATCTGTAGCCTCATATTTTAGCCTAACTTGGCAAATATGACTGTTTTGTGTGTTGATAAAAAGTGGGGATTGGCTCTTACTTGAAGAGAGCTGACTCTTCACGGTGCTGCAAGTCCGGACGCCTCGCCAGCAATACACATGGGAAATAAGCTTATAAAAGGAGGATATCGATGTTTAGTACAGCTAAATACTGGATGTTTGCGTTTTAGAGTTTTAGTTATGTTCTTTTCTGATCACTTTAAAAGATATGTCTGTGTTAATGTTTTCTGAATAAAACGTTGTATTGAAAATGTAAAAAAAAAAAAACTAACGTGAACGAGTTCATTTTTGAGCTGTGAACTTCGTTCAGAATTTTTAAAAATGAACAATGAACGTGAACTAGTTCATTTTTATTTGAATGAACTGTATTTTGAATTACCGTATCAGCCTGAATATAAGACGACCTGAATATAAGACAACCCCCCTTTTTACAGGTTCATTTTTGGGAAAAAAGCGCAAGCTTCCCCTATTTTATCTAATACGCGAATATAAGACGAACCCCCTTTTTTAAGAAATATTTTTAGAACAAAATCTGGGTCTTATATTCAGGCCAATATGGTAGTTTTTTTTCAGCGTGAACTGGCACAACACTGCACTAAACCCTGTCAGCATCTCTCCAGTAATGCATTCGGAAAATTGGACAATGTTCTTTACATATAAGATAAATGGAACAGCACTGAGCAATTATGATAACAGAAAACTTTGTATTAAAGGCCACAGTTTTGCATCAGCAAAATTTTTCTATCACAGGATAATTTTTGAAGTATACCATTATCCCAATATCCTGATAATAGGAGAACTTTTATGATTGTTGGGAGGTGCAAGTCGGCCTGATTATCCTGTAAGGTGGGACAAGCGTGGATTTGGCTTGATAATTAGTGTTTGTGAATTACCTAGTGGAGCCAGGTGTGTTAGAGTAGATAAAATAGGAAAGCATGACACAAACAAGTGCAGATGACCCCTCAGGACACAGTCAGTTATTTATTGATTAGTTAGAAATGTGGCCAGGATACAAGAATTCTGATACTTTCACCAACCCATCACTATAGAAAACCCAGACTCACATATATTTGTGATGTAAATGTATTGTCCTACACCAGTGTTGTTTTTGGCGGCTTGTCTTAATTTTAGTTTTAGTCACGTCCATACTCTTTTTATTCTAGTCAAGTTTCAGTCAACTAAAAGTCTGAGAATTTTAGTCTTATTTTTGTCAGAATTATCCATTACTATTTTCGTCTAATTTTAGTCAATGAAAACTGATGACATTTTAGTCTA
Organism: Brachyalestes nurse; assembly: GCA_037974405.1. NCBI lineage: Eukaryota > Metazoa > Chordata > Actinopteri > Characiformes > Alestidae > Brachyalestes > Brachyalestes nurse. The sequence goes on from JBBPCY010015003.1 coordinate 3,738, forward strand.
GTTTTAGTCTTTATCTGAGCTTTGCTTCATGATTCAGTGATTTGAACTGCAGAAAAATATGCAGTTTTGCCATTATTTTTTTCTTGTCTGCCATCATTATCATGAACACACTGTCTATCAAGAGGCTCTATTAAATGGTATGACTGTCTAACAAATGTTATAACAAGCAAATTATACTCTCAGTGCGCTGCTGACATGCTGCTAAATGAGTAAAGCGTGCTCTGATACTGAATTTTCTCATTTTTAAAAATATCAACAGAAACATAAACAGAAAATACACACACTGTAAAATATCAGTTTTTCAGTCAAAGGTGTTTGTAAATGAAGTGGTAAATCTGTATAATTTGTTGTTTTATAGATGGTTTGTTGTTTTCAGTCAGAACTTTTGGTGTAGCATTATCATATACAGATACCAGAGAACTATGGGAAATACAAACAAATACTATCATTTATACCATAGATCAATTTTACTATCTTGCTCCAGTGCTCAAAATTTGAAACTTTAAAGAAACAGCTTTGGTACTACATTATTTCATGCCCATCTCACCCTGAGACCAGAATTTGCATGATACAGCCACAAATTTGAAATATTTCTTCATGAAATTAGCACCTGCCTAGTGTATTTTACTATATATTTCAGAGTACTGTCAGTGGATTTCCTAATCTCTTCTATTCTAAATACGTGTAAATGATTGTTCTTGATAATCAACAGTAGTGTACTGAATAGTGGTTGACATTTGTCACTGCTGATTAGACAATATGTTACTAACAATAACCTTGTGTTTTATTTTCTTTTAGATGCAGGAGGTCTGACAGACCCCACACCAGAGGAAAAGGGCTTCCCGGCTGACATTCTGATGGAGGATATGATTCCTACTCTCAAACTAGTCATCAGAGCAGTACGGTAAACACACAAACGCACATATGCAACCTCAAAATACACACAGAAAGGTATAAATGAGGGTGAATAGATGCATGTCTACTAGGGGTGGGAATCTTTAGGCACCTCACGATTCGATTCGATTACAATTCAGAGGGCTGCGATGCAATTATAAAATGATTATTAATGCATTTTGATGAACCAAAATGAATTTACTTCCTTTTATTATCAAAACAATCAACTGTGTAATTCTTCAAACTGAAAAACAATTGTACTGAAATCACAGCTTTGACACATAAATAATGCTTGTGGACCTCATCTTATATTTTGAACAACATAAACAACTGATCTTATTCAAAACTAAATAATGAAGAGTTCAAGACCTGTCCCTTCAGCAAAGTTCTGGGTATAGAATATCTCTGAATACTTTGGCTTTTATGAAGTTGAAGGGAACAAGACCTGGACAAGAGTCACTCTATATGCAAGTTGTGTGAAACTAAATTGAAATATTTTGGAAACACGACAAATATGAGAAACCTCATTGAACGTTTTCACCTAAAGGCATGAGAAACACAGCTGGTGGCCACCACCGCTAACCAGAGGACCATTGAGAAAGCAGTGTCAAAGTTTCCACCGAACACGGCAAAGGCCGGATTACAAAGTCCAAGCATCACTTGAGCTGCTAGTAGATCTCTGACAAAAAAATAACCAAATCTATAAATAAATACATAAAATAGAACAGAAAATCTCTGGTTAGCGGTGGTAGCTACCACTGGCTGGTTTTCTTGAGCCTCTGGGTGAAAACCTTCTTGTCCAGGTCTTGTTCCCTTCAACTTCATAAAAGCCAGAGTACTTCCAGTCGCCTGCTTTTAATGTTGAGTGTGCTGGTTGTATATCTCGCCCCTCTGTCTCCATGGATTAAAGCTAAATTAATAATCTGACGGAATTTTATTTTATTTTTTTAACCAATTGTTAAACAGATGCTGAGTGGGCTAGCACAATACACTGTAATTATTCAATAGGTTCAGGACTCAAGTAGGTTTTGTTCATCTGAACACAATCCTCAAACAAAGTAAAGTGCCTGAATATCCAGCACAGCCATGAACAGTTAGACCCTTTACTCTCTTTAGCTTACTACCCTTACTAGCAGTGTACAGGCTAATCTACTGAAAGTAAACAGAAATAGCGCCATATACACTTACTTACAATCGGTAATGACCCCTAGTTAATGTAGAGTGGAATAATAGTGCTAATGTAAAATGAAATAAAATGTTTTCTTTGGGGTTTATTAACAGAATCAGGTAACAGGAAGGCAGAACTCAAAGGCAGTAATTTTCAAAGCTAAAAATACTGTTTAAAGCGAAGTTGGAATATGAAATACAGTATAGTGGGCTTTCAGTGACAGCTAATGCCACTAGTTTGCTAGACAGTTAGGTTGCCCTATCCTAGGAGGATCAAACTGGTCAGGCAGTTTTTTTTGTCATTGGTTGTCAGTGGTCTATAAGATCCTGAAATGGCAAAGTTTTTCAGTTTTAAAGGCAATTGCTCCTACTTACGCAAAGTAGGTGAACTTTCACGTCAGTTTAAGAATTTAACATTTAACGTATATGTATGCGTACTAGGGCATTAACGACTCGAGATTTTTTCAAGTTGACCAGTCGGTCAGCAAAGTCAAAGTCGAGTCGACTAGTCGTTAGCAGCGGTGAAACATGGGTGTGCAACACTGAACACCTTTTATTAAAAGTTCTCTGTAACATTAACAGTCAACACGACAATTAAACAAAACAAAGGCAGATACCTTGAATTTTCTGGTAAATTTAAGTGTCCAACAGAGAATGGAAACAGTTTAAGACGCGGTAAGACGACTCCCTGCAGTGCTAGCATTAGCCATGTTAACCAGTGTTAGCCATGTTAGTTAGCAGTGCCGTTTTAGATGCCGTGCAGAACGCCGGTACCGTCACTGTACTTTAACACCAACTTGCAGGTTGTGCAGGTCTCCGTGCTGCATTTCTCTTGTCTTCTTGTGGTCTTTAGATTCCCCTCGTGTCAAAGTTACCACCCTTTTTATGAAGGAACTATAATAATTAGTTAAACCAAGGAACGCGTGTCAACGTCAGCCAATCAGAGGCAGAGACTAGTCGACTTTTGTGTTAATGCTCTAATGTGTATATATATATGTATGTAGGCGAGAATAACAGAGATTAACACATTATGAGAAATGTCATGCAAGTTTATTGCACAGAAAAATAAAAAATAAAATGCCTTTCACAAACATATTGCATAAATTTACAAGAAAGAGAGAGAAGGAGATTCAGAATCTATAAGTAAAAATTTTTATAATATACACAACTGTAAGGATCAGTCCAATCCCCACTGCGGCGCTGTTCAGAATGCATGCCCTCCAAGAATTTTTCTTGGCCAGTTCGTTGTTGCCCATCTGGTTGGCTTCTCGAGTCTGAAGGAACAGAGTAGCAAAAACGGGCAAAATAATTCAACTAATAGGAAATGCTTGACTTCACTTAGAACATATTCCCACACGTCAGCACATCTGTGTCAGAGACAGTCTGCTACCACCTTAGCGCAGTTAAAATGCATTTTACATTTCATTGTTTGGCCATGTTTTTTTGTTTGGTGGGCAGGTGGTGGCCTAATGGTTAGGGAGCTGCCCCTCTGACCGGAAGGCTGTGGGTTCAAATCCCAGGACTGCTAGAGGCACCACTGAGGTACCCATGAGCAAGGTATCATCATGTATGACCAATGGTGAAGTGATCATTTGGTCGTATGTGAACACACCACAGCAGGCAGTGTGAACAGCACGAAATTATTCCTCTGAATTTAATCCATTTACCAAGCGAAGCAGGGGGCAAACGCCCTAACAACTAGGCTACCATCTGCCCCTACAGGGTCACTTTACTTTACACTAGTATTCTCCTTCATAAGCTTTTGAGTGGTGCTGAGAGAAGTCACAGGACGTGGTGGTCTTACCATTCACTAAGGGGCCTTTAGGGATTAACAATAAGATCAGAGGTAATTTGACATGCTTCTAAGTGCACAAGATAAATTGGGCCAAAAGTACACAGTGAATTACAGACTTGCTGCTTGGTTAGGATTTGAAGTAAAAATTATCTGGGCCTTTAAGCCTGAACATATTAGGTCTGAACTCGTTAACGACTTATGGAGCTGGTCAGCTAGCGAAAGTTGAAAATTTTCATTTTGGGCATGTATTGAAAGGTTTCTGGCCTTTGGTCTTTGTATTCAGAGCCTATCCCGGGGTCTGCAGACACAAGGCAGGAACTCACCTAAAGAGTGCAAAAATGTTTTCCCCCAAAAACCTGATGTAACATGAATCTCAGCAAATGAATCACTACAAACACTAATTTATTTTCACTTTTGTTTTCTTGCTTTTAGCTCTTTTGTGTTCTGTCATTTGTGGAATGTCATTGACACCCACTTTGGAAGAACAGTTCATGTACTTGAGTTGCACTTCACCATTGAAAAATAAGCAACCTCCAGTTCTGCGTCATCAGAGAAGCTCAAACTGGAAAACCCTGAAAATCTGGACACAAACACATGACATCCGGGTAAACAATCTCACCAGATCTTCTCCCTCTGCTAAACCAAACTACTTGGCTGTTTTTTTTTTACTACTGTTGGTTTCAGTGAATATGATCAATCATCCAGGGCATTTATTAACTGAGCTCTGATAATCCAAGTCCTATTAATTAACAGTGAGGAATTGAAGTAATCAATGTGCAGTCAAATGCCAATCAAATAACCATCTAAAATGAGAAAGTCCCTCAATGTTATGGATAAATGTTTCCAACATGTGAATCAAAAACGATCATTAAAGTTTTAAATCATACAAATTTTCCAGTCATAAGAAGCAAGTGTGTTCTCTACTCTCCCACACTAAAATACCTAAAATCTTGAATTCTGTCAAAGATGTTCAATATGATTACACTTGTTTCAGCCATGTGTGTTCAGATCATGTGTGTTTTTGCTTTGTTGGAAAGAAAAGTTCAGCCTCCTCATATGCCCTAAGGTGACTGATATAACTTGCTAGTAGCAGTTCTGATGGCAGCTGACTCTGTATCTAATATAGTTGCTGTTTACACAAAATTTCATGCTTCACCTTATATATATTATCGATATCAGCCTGAAGTCTCCACATACATTTTGGGAGTGGAAAAAATCTTTATCACAATGGAAGTTATTGTTTTGAAAAGTGCAAGTACTTCTGGGCCATCTCCAATCACTCATTCCATTTTACACCTTGTAAAAAAACCCCAAGGAAACAAGGCTTTGTTCCACCACCCACAATATAAAGTTTTCGACCCACTAAGCTGGTCTCCCAATGCTGCCAAGCTGAAGGGAGAGGGGAGGGGATCCTAGTTCCAAATTATGTGAATTAAGCCACTCCATCCTAACGCAACATCATTGGACAGCTCAACACACTTGGAGGAGAACACTAACCTCCGATTCAGATACATCAGGTAACAGGTGCCCATGTTAAGGGCTGGGGGAGAATTGGGGCCACATTACAATTCCAGAGAAAGCAAGGCCATTAATTTATTAGACATTATACCATTTTGATCACTTTTTACGAAAGTGTGTGGCAGGTCATACTCACCTTTATAGAGAAGACGAGAGCAGCGATGCCCAGTGGTAAGCAGCAGCACAGCATGGTGAAGATGGAGTAGCACAAATAATCAGGCTCCGGTTTCACACCAGAGGGAATGAAGACTGTAGGCTGCACAGTGACAATTTGAGGGCACATATACAAATGCTGAACCTGACCCTCAGGTGGTGGGCCATGGGGGGCTCTGTAGGGCTGGCCCTGAGGGTAGTAGGACTGGTTGAGGGGGTAGAATCCCGGAGGTGGATGGTAACCTGCAGGGTAGTCCTGATAAGGCGGAGGCGGCTGATCCATGCCTGACTTCTCATCTGGATTCCAATCAGCTGAAGGGGAGGTTGGATCTTTTTGGGTCATTTTAAATCCACTCTTCAAACAGGTCTCAAACGCCCCAGAGTCTTGTAGATATGGACTTCCTCTCTGGTTGAAAAAGACTAGCTGGTCCTTTACCTGCCACTGTGACTTTTTTACCTTTTGTGGGTGTAACCACTGCATGGGATGGCCATGAATAACAAGTCCTATTGGTTGTTTCTGCCTCCCCTTGCAGTGGGAGGAGGAGAAATGACAGGAACACGCCCATGTGGCCTTGATCCCAGGCATCGCTCAGGTAGTGAAAGAAGCCTCACCTGTTCCCACCAGCACTAGATTAAAAACTAATCTGCAGGTCCCTCCTTATATCCAGTCCTCTTGTGATATTGTGAAAAATATTTGCATCCTAATATATTTGAATATTTGGGACCACTCAGGTGCCAGCGTATCTGTCAGCAATGCAAATAGCCTGCCTGAGTTCTGCTTTTCTGGTTTCAACCTTTTAGTTACATTTCCGTCTGAAGCTGTCAGCAGACTGGTGTTAGTGTCTCACCACTTTCACAGTCACCCCTGACTGTGTGATTAAGGCAATATTGCTTGGTTGCATGATTTTTGTTTTTATTTTACACAAAAAAAGCAAAAATTAGCAAAGCTAAACTAATGTTAGATGACGAGACATGGTCACAATGTTCAGTGCCAGTATAACCACGCCCCCACAGTCTAAACACAGCTGATTTAGATTTACAACATCCGGCAGTTCCTTTATCCAAACCAACTAACAGTTTTTGCACATCACAAGTATAGGCGAAAGCAGCGATAGGAGTGTTGCCCAGGGACTCTTATTGGTGTTCCTAAGGTAGTGGACAGAAATGTTATCCACTACACTAACCACAGATGACACGTCAGAGACAAAGGAACCTTTCTAGGTTTTGCAAAGTCCCTGTTTGTTAAGCTAGTGTTATAGACAGCATGTGTATGTGTATGTGTAGCCTGTATGTGTACCGTGCTAGTTCATGTTTCTGGTCATAACAATGAATCATATCATAAAATTTGAAAACTACATTTTTGTATTCCCTCAGTTTTGCATCAGAGTTATGATATCATGGCATTTCTAAAACCCCTGAGTTTTGATTATGCCACCAATGGGTGGGGAAAATGAATATTAATATCACGTTTCATCTCCCTTGTATTTCTGTTGTTGACGACCACAGAGATGAGTAGTGGGCTCACAGGGTCCAGCACGGTTGAAAAAATGTGTCAGAGCATTTAGTAAAATCAAATATTGTCAATTTTTGAAGCAAAATTCTTTCCTTTCTTTTTTAAAAATAATTAAGTGAAAGTAGAATTAGAAACTTCCTATGAAAAGAGAGCACACTAAAAAGTACTTTTGGTACTTTGTTATTGAGCATTATTGACATTTGCTTAGTTTGTACTACAGAAATCTGAAAAGTGTTTAATTTTTTTTTTAATCTTGCCTAGGCTGCAAAAATTGTCAAACATGGTCAAAAGGTTAAAAAATGCTGTTTTTGATGTCGGCCTGCCTTTATCTGGAAATGCAAATTCATCATTCCTAATAAAGCCATTCCTAATGTCTTTTCTATATCCCTTATCTGTTACTCATGAGATAATAATAATAACAATAATAATAACAAGAACAACTATAAGAATAATTTTAACATTAATAATAATAACAATAATAAGGTGGATCCGTTGCATCACTAAATGTGGTCTCATTTGTTTTTGTAAAGGAAGGAGAATCTTTATGGGGATAAATAACAAGAGAAGGCCTTTATGAACAAGATTATTCAAAGAAACATTGAAGCTCCTTTTCTTAGTGTTTAGCTCTTATCAAGAGTTCCAATTAGATCATTTCAGACTATTTTACTCAGGATCCTTCCTAACAACTATTCAGCCACAGCCTGCTACCTTTCTTACCTCCTTTATCTCAGGATACACTGGAACAAAATAAACAGAGTAAACAGAGCAAAACAGCTTGAAAAGAACTTTTAAAATTAGAAAAAAAAACCTCACAGTACTACAGCTGACCTCACAATTTCTGTCACACAGGGACTGGAGTTTAACACCATTTACCTCTTTTTGGGATCCTTTATCTAAAAAATGTTAAGTGTTGGGATTTTAGCATTTAGAAACGTGTATGAATCTAACAAAATTTTAGTTAAGTAGCTATCTGGAACGTAGGCCACTAAGGCTGAGAGAAAAGGGATAAACTCCTCCAAACTGTCTTTATTATACACACACACACACATGCGCATACGCACACACACACAGAGTATACTAATAGGCACACACACAGATACAGTAAGTAAATGGACCATTTAATGAACAGTCCAGCAGGTGGCACTGCAGGAATATATATTAAGGTAACTGGAATTGGAAAAAAATATTTCTTCAGAAATGCTTCTTAAATCTTAATTAACCTTATTCTGTTCATTACTATTTTGAGAGACTGAAAATTAGAATATTTCCACAGGGTGGCAGGTCGAGGTATTGTTTGAAAGGTCAAAAAGGTGAAGCAGAATCTCTTCTAAATCGTGTCCTGAACAGGAGAAATAAATGTCAGGAGGGCCAAATAGTAGTAGAACCACAGTACAATATTGGAATATTTCATGTTGAATATTAATTAATATAATTACAGTGGAGTACTAATATATCACTGACATATTACTGTGTAAATAAATGTATTAATGACAAATTGTCATTCTTTTTCCTATTTTTAAATTCAGGCATAAGAGCACAAACCACATATTGAAAACAGACGGCACACACTCTTTGTTGTTTTAGTGTTGTTTTAGTCTCCGACACAGACAATTTCTTACAACAACAGTAAAATAAAATAGTGCACAACCTGTTGGGAACAGATGATCTATAAAACCAGGCGCTTAAGAGTGAACGGAATCAGATTTTTAATCTGTTTTTTAATTCTCATACATTCATCTAAGAAGCTCAACACGTAACACTGTAACCTACATCAATATATTCTAGATCTTCAAGGAAGTACTGATATCTTGCATGTACTGTTGTTTTTGGTTAATGGTTTTGTTGGGTTGCTGAAACTGATAAACCATTAAAAACTGGTCAGGTAGTGAAGGTTTAGTAAACATATTAGAAATGCAAAAGCGTTTGAAGGTGTTTTCAGTAATTAAAAGTTGGTCAAATTAAATACCAGACCAAGAACCCCCATAAACACGGAAACTAGGTGAAGAGTCGCGTTTCCAAACGAGGAGCCATGTGAGCGGCACATAGGTGAAAAAACTCAGCCTTTATATAACAAGCCCGTCCCTAAAGAGACACTTTTCAGCACTTCCTGGGGTGGAATAAGGTTCTGCAGGTTCTCCACGGTTCCCTCCTTCTCCAGTCGGGTAGTTGGGCCGCAGGTTAGCGCTTAGCATTCGCTAGCCCTCGCTGTCGACAGAGAAAAAAGGAGACAGAAATAATTTTTTCAGAAAGCTGAATTCGAAGGAGAGCAAGTAAAAAGGCCCTGAAATCTCAATTTAAGTCGGTACACCAGGACTCAGATGTTTGGAATCACTGTTTTCCACAATATAAACGTATAAAATGATTAAAATGAGTTGGTCGTGTCTGGCATTGGTGTGGGGCAGCTGGTGGCCTAGTGGTTTGAAAGTTGCCCCTGCAATCAGAAGACTGTGGGTTCAAATCCCAACTGCTAGTGTCATCACTGAGGTTCCCTTGAACAAGGTACCTCCCCACACTCTGCTCCTCAGGCGCCCCCTGTTGGTGGCAGCCCCTTACTTCACTTGGTGAATCAGAATCAGAAAACTTTGAATGGGTTAAACAAAAACAACTATCTTACATGTCATAACTATATTACTATGATATTACATTACTATGTTTCATGTCAGTCTGATGGAAAAAAAAATGGCGGGTTTACTCAACTTTTGTTACACAAAGAGCTGCAGCAGATCCTAAACCGAGACCAAAGCAGCATGAAGAATTAATTATAACAAAATCACCTTCAAACATGAATATATTTCAAAAATGAAGATCAAATCTCATGGTAGGTATCTTAAAAAAATGAATAGTTTTTTAATGACATATTTTATTCATTGTTTCTCTCTTTTTGTGATTAATTTGTAATATTTAAATTGTTCAATGTATTTGCTGTTATAAAATAATTATTGATATGGCAAGTGAGCCTGATCTTTGAACGCTAGTGTATGCTGCTGTAAGATTCAGTTGTTTGCAAAAGTTAAAACACGCCTAGTCAAATGACATGTTTTGTTGATCTTGTATTAAGTGCACAATAAGTACTCAGTATGTACTTATTAACATATTGTATGTTTGCAAATTTTGGTGCACAACTTCAATTTCAATTTCGATTCATACTGAAAAAAGGTTAAACAAATGAAGTGTGTCTTAACTTTTGCAGAGGCAAACGTTTTTTGTGCTTTATTTTATCCTAATGTGTGAAATTACAGCAATTAAACAACAATTGTGCATGAAAATGAACCGAAGCGTGTCCTCTGTAGAGGATCTGTAGGTATTTTCAATAGCAAAACGTAATTCGCCAAAACTTTTGCACACATCAGACAAACTGAAAGCACATTTCTCTTTTGCATGTTCAGGCAGGTCAACATTTCCTCCGGCTCTATTTAGATCACGACGACAATGCAGAGGCCTGGCCTGGAGTCTAAGGGTGTGGCTTAAAAAAACATTGATCACGGATTCTTCGTCACAGATTGTCAACATGGGAGGCGGTAGGGGGGGTTAGAGAAGCCCATTGGTTGGTTGGTTTTCATGGACATGCAGAGGGGAAAGGGAGGAGCTTCCAGAAGCAGGAGGGCTTCACAACCTCTAAAGTTTCATGTGGTTTCAAGCCCACAGCAGCTCTGACCTACAGTCAGCTTTTAAGTGATTATGCCAGTGTAGATATGTGACCTTTCCCAGACATCAATTGTTAAACAGGTCCCCAGATGGCATTTCTCACAAAACATCTCCAAATCTGTAGATTCAGGACTGTTTAACAGGTTAAACTGTATTACTAATTACTGTACTTTTCAATCAGGAGTATTGAAACATTAGAAATTACACACCTGATGGTAATATGGTACAGTTTATTCAATATTAAACTTTTTAAATGCCACTTTTGCTTAAAGATTTGATCACCCCCAGTCAAATATGAGACTATTTGGATGCTAATTCTATTATTACTTCACCTTTTAGGTTATACAACTTTCTCAGTTACCATCTATAGGTAATTATGTGAGTCATATAATACTAGCGCAAGAATAACATGCATGAAGAGTTTCATTCTGAAATGCTGTAAATCTATTTGTAACAATTATGGATATAAAGAGGTTTGGGAAGAAGAACAGCTATAATAGCTGGGAGTCATTTAACTGAATGTAATGTTCTGCCATTTCCTGCCATAATCAGATCAGAGTGAGAGGTTCTTGTGAATTGCGGTTATGGACCAGATATGGTTGTTATGAGCTACCAAGCAAAAGTGGCGCTACAGTTATCCAGCCTTGGAATTAAACAAACTCCCCAAACTCTTTTCTGCACTCCCTGTAAAATGTCCTTTACAGTGAGAAAACAAGAACAGCAACCCCACAAGCAGCCCTAAAAAACATGGGATGGGACTGTCCCTGTAACTAATGACTGTAAGACTGTCTCTGTAACTAATGACTGTAAGACTGTCTCTGTAACTAATGA
>JBBPCY010015041.1:0-15250 GCA_037974405.1 Brachyalestes nurse
CTATCTATCTATCTATCTATCTATCTATCTATCTATCTATCTATCTATCTATCTATCTATCTATCTATCTATCAGCACACCACCAGTGGGTCTCTGAGCAAGTTCCTTAACCCCAAGTTCCTCCAGGGAGACTGTCCCCTGTAGTTAGGGAATGGAAGTCACTGGAAGTGCTAAATGAATAGAAGTGTCTGCCATAAAGCCTGTTAAAAATAAGCCTGTTAAAAATGCACTACTTTGCAATATATAGCACTACTGACTGCCATCTGTGCCTTTTCAGTGGACCTATAAGGTAGATGGAGCACATAGAGTGGTCAGAGGAAGCATGACTGGGTTTGTGCCTTTATGTAGCAGCAGGTATTGTGTGTGTCTTTTTGAGCTACAGTGTGTCTGTGTGTCCTGCAGCTCTGCGGAGCCGTTCCGGACGCTCCATCATAAACGGAAACTGGGCCATTGACCGACCTGGAAAGTATGAGGGAGGCGGGACCATGTTTACTTACCGGCGGCCCAATGAAATCAGCAGCACTGCAGGGGAGTCCTTTCTGGCAGAGGGGCCGACTAATGAAATCCTGGATGTCTTCGTGAGTGACCGTCTTCAGACCAGGGCAACGTTTTTCATGTATATTAAATTCCTAAGAAGGGGGTAAAAATGCATCAAACCAAGCACCTGCATTGATTTTAGTACTGATGATAATCGATAATAGTAATACTTTTTTAAAAACTGGAAAAACTTCTATTGTTTTTATTTCACTGCTGTGTGAACAGGTCCTTCAGTCTGAACATCACTAAATTGGGAAAATACTGGGTTATAAATTGAGTTCAGATACTTGGGATCATCAGTCTGGGTGGGGAAGAGTGGTGGGAGTGATTTGTACCAGCAGGAGTGAAAGGGAAGAAGATGGTAGTGAGACCAGCTGTGTTGTCTGGTTTGATGGTTTGGAGACAGCGGCACTGGAAGCACAGCTGGGGGTGGCAGAGTTATGATTTGCACTGGGAGTGACAAGGATGGACAGGATCAGGAATGAGTTTAATAGAGGGACAGCTCATTCATTTTCTTTTTTTTGTCAGTAACACAGATAACACATAGTGTGTATGTGTAGCTGTGCTATCATCATTCACAGGCTTTTTTTTATTTATTTATTTATTTTTTTTAATTTTTTGCCATGACAGACAAGACCGGCGGACAGAAAGAGAGAAAAGAAAGAGAATAGAAGAAAAAGAAATAAATAAACATTTAAGGGAAAAGAGAAAAAGAAATAAATAAAACATTAAACAAACAAAACAAAGAGAGAAAAAAAAAATTTCATTCATTTTCTGAAGCGCTTATCCTGACCAGGGTCGTAAAGGGGCTGGGGCCTAATCCTAGAGCTCATAGGGCGAAAGGCGGAAAACACCCCAAACAGGACGCCAGTCCAGAATTTACCATAATGTAACAAAATGGCCTGATTGGTGCAACTGTTTGAGTAGTTAACATGGCTAAAAATAAACTTTCCTTCAGGTTGTGTATTTAATATCTTTTGGACATTCTCTTGCCACCTGATCACATGATTCTGAGCTGTAGTCTCCATGAAGACCCCGTTCCCTCCATGCTGTGCTCCCAATAAAAACTCAGGGTCTGCTGGTGCATCCTGCCGTCCTTTTCTCACTCCTGAGTCACTCAGTTTGCCTTCCTTTCCATGTGGTCCCATAATAATGCCTGAGCATGTAAGAAAGCCCGCATTAATTCCTGACGACTCTGTCTCCTTTGTGTTTTAATCCTCAGATGATCTACCAGCAGCCCAACCCAGGAGTGCATTACGAATACATCCTTCCATCAGAGAACTCGGTCGGCACGGCCGGGAACACTGACGAAGGTCAGCAAGGCTCAAAGTGATCTTTTTTTTTATCAATTAATGACACAACTGTCATAACCGAATTAATATACTTCTAATAACCATTTTATGACAGATAAACTAAATGTTAGTAATTGATTGTTCTAATTCATACCAAATTATGGCTAAAATGTTTCCATAATATAAAACCTTTTTTGGTGCATATGTACCCACAATAAAGAATAAGCTGCAATGAGCTATACTTGTCATAAAATTCACATTCAGAAGTGATCACATAACATGATGTATAATCACTACAAAAAGGTCATTTAATAACATCCTGTACCCAAAAATGGGACAACAGTGCTTTTAGGTTTTAGCTTCTAGGTTTTATTTTCACCTATACAGTGCAATATTTTGCTTTTATTGAGGCAATACATTTTTTTATGCATTTTAGTGCTAAATCTTTATGAATAACATCATTTACTAATTTCGTAACATAAATACGTAAATTCAGCTAAATTTCCTTATAAAATATAGCTGTATACATTTTTTTGTACTGTCTTGGGATGGTGAAATATTGCTGTACTGTAGGTTTGAAAGTAGCCAATCCGAGAGCGTTATTAATTTCTCCTGGCTGCAGATTGGCTGCTGTCCTGTGACGCATCTCTGGCAGCTGCAGTCCAGTTCTCGTGTTTTTCGTTTTGTTCTTCTTAAAGCCCTGTATTTTTATTACTGTAAATTAAAATTATTTATTTATTTATTACTGTATTTACCTGCTTATACCAAAGAAAACACGTGTGCATGAATTACAGTCTATACAGGTTTAACATCGTATTCTAGCACCGCGGGAGTTCTGTATAAACTGTACAGTATGAATCACAAATTCCCGTTTTTTTCACAATTCGCGGGTGCTCTTGGAACGTAACCTGCAAATTTCTGTGGTTTACTGTACTGTGTAAACATCTTTTACTGTGACATTTTGCTGTGATGTCCTTGTCAGTGATGCATGAGGATGCAAGACCACCTCAGCAAGTGGTTTAAGTGATGTGTCTTGATGGTCATTTACACTTATGTATTTAGCTCTGATGCATTTTAGAACCAAGTGTCAACAAGGAATATAAGATACTGTGCGAAAGTCCTGAGTCTGCTCTCATTCCTTTTTATTTTGCTCCGAATCACCATTTTGGTGCAAAAATCTTATTTCTTTGTCATACTGAGTAGATTAAATGAAGGGCAGGGGAGCAAATGTTTTACTGTGACAGGCTGTAAAGTGCCTAAAGATACAAGGAGCCTAGATAAAGGAGTTCCAACCACTCAGCATTCAGCACCACCAGTATACTGATCACCGCCTGATCATCTGGAATCTGTTTCATTTTCTTCACTGGTTCAGGCCTTAAGTTAGATGTGCTTTGTGCTGCTTGAATGTGTGGTTTAACAAGTAAAAAAACATTCTTCTGAAACGGGTCAGGTTCAGGGACTGGACTGAAAATGATAGTCCTTCAGGAAGGCTGGAGAACTGCTCCTCAAGGCTGTATTAAAAATACAGGAACGTCTGGCTGTGAAGGAATGAGGGGAGCCTCAAGACTTTTGCACAGAACTGTGTGTTTAGGCTGAGCTTGCTCTCTATAACCTGCTGTCTGCAGGGAACACGGTGATCAGAGGGGAGGGGTATGACCCATATGGCCGGCCATCCCAGGAAGGATATGATCCGACAGGGGGGCACAGGTACCCCCCGAGCACACCTGACAACCAGGTACCCGTGGCCCAACCACCTCGTCGGCACAGAGAATACAACTGGAAACTCAGTGGCACAACTGACTGCAGCGCCTCCTGTGGAAGAGGTCAGAACTTCAACTTCAAATGCCTTTTACTCAGGTCCCCTACAGCACCATCATATTCCAAAGGTATACAGCAGGGGTGTCAAACTCCAGTCCCGGAGGGCCGGTGTCCAGCACAGTTTGATGGTTCCCCTCCTCAAACACATTCACTAAACCTGACAATTAACGCGCTGGACCACGGTCCTCCAGGACTGGAGTTCCACACCCCTGGTATACAGGAACTGTGCTGTACCTAAACTGTACTGTACAGTACAGTACTGTAAAGCAGAAGTTTTTCTTTGCATCTCAGTCTGGTTACAGTGTTTCTGACCCATTAGCAATGCAACTCTTTCCCCACAGTTTATGGCCAATTGTCATTCTAAAACTGCATCCATGGAGTTGAACCAGCAGAAAGATTTTCTCAGGGCCAGCTTTTAGCCCTGCCGTTGAGTAGCACCATGACAGCTCTACAGGACTCTTTATCCGTGATAAGGTGCAGTTACTTGTGCCGGTGGAAAAGTGCCCCAGATTGCTCATTAGGGTGATGATGTCATGTGGCTGTGTGTGTGCAGGCAGCAGGTTTAGCCTGTTCGGCTGCGTCCATCGCGTCACTCATGAACGCGTGTCGGACGCAATGTGTGACAGCAGCACCAGACCCAGTCCACAGGAGGAGCCCTGCAACGTCCAGCCATGTCCTGCATTGTAAGACCTTTTTCTCACCTGAAATTTATCTTTTGGATCATCCGTCCAAACACACTTCTATTTATCAAGTCGCACCTGATATCTGTTCACAAAAGTGTTTAATTATAACTTCTGTCACTTTTTTAACTAAGACTTTAAGGAGAGACAACTATTTTTCTATTCCTTAACAGAACTCCTTTTAATCAGGGTCATTTTGAATCTTTTGAATGAATGGGTTGAATTGGTACATTCTTAAAACACTAAATAGATAAAACACTAAGTAAATCATCTTAAAACCAAATCGAAAGCTTTATTTTGGACTAAAGCAACTATATAAAAGCTTTCACTATTTTAATTACAGACCAGTTCTCTTGACATGTTTAAATTGCTCCATATTAATCTTCTCTTTATTGCACAAGTCTTAATTATTATAACATCTAATGATTGACGCATCCTATTTGTCATCCTGTTTTCCAATATTTTGTAGTCAACACTCATAAGAGTAAGATGACTCCAGTTGTTTATATCATGTATATCCCTGTGCAAATAATATTAAAACCTTTAGATTGACAGTAAATGTTTCTTTTCACATGAATATTACTAAATACACTAAAACTAAAAAGAACAAATGCAAATAACATTATTCAGTAAATTGTGATGTTATGTCCAGTATATCAGTGTGTTCCTTGTGGAGTCCAGTATTACTTGTAGTTACCATCAGAAACCTGTTTTGACTCAATCAGTCCTTCATTAAATTAAATCAGGAGCTGCTGATGGAGTTTCACAATCCAAACAACGGCTGGAGGAACCGAGGAGGAATCTGGAACCCAACCGGTGTTCTCCTCACCAGCTCACAACTTTTTTACAAACAAATCTTGATACGTTTTACAGCTTTCTTGTTTATTTGCATTTATTTTAATGCTAACTTTTGTTTTTACTGGCAGAAAGACACTTATTGCTGAGATCCATGGCTTTAAACTATTTTTATAGCCACAGTACTGTATATATATGAACATATATAATAGCTTAAAACCATGTATCGACCTATATAAATTTCCTATCAGAATCCAATTGGTTGATGTCCCTTTTTCCATCTTAATAATGGTCACTCAACCTGGTCTAGACAGGTTTGTGCAGCAGCCTCCGAGGAGCACTCGAGAGTCACACTTACTCTTCAGTATTTCATGTTTTTCAACGTTTTTTTATATATGTATTCTGTCATAATTAAACTGTAAATATTTCAATAATTTATAATAATGCACAAAACCCATAACTGTTTGCATACTGGCCTAAGTTACTGTCTTTGTTTATTCATTGCTGATGAATTGTATTATTAATACTACATGCAGTTTGCTTATGTGACAAGATTAATCACACAAACACACCCATCAGTGTCCAAATTCACTCCTTTAATCAATACAGTCTCTGAAACGGACAGACATTAGCACACAGCCATCAAACTGCTTTGGTTTAGGGCCTGGGGTTTCTTCTGCTGTGAACAGACTGAGGACCAGGCCCGTTGCACACAGTATGTCAGGAATAGATATTAAAATTTCCTATAAAGTAAACATACAATAGTTTAAGCGTATTACCCTGCAGGTTATAAGCCACTCACATGCAGCTTCATAGACATTAGTGGAAGTGTTTGGTAGTTACTATCACATAGCCATGCTGTTTCTGTAAAACACTATACAGGCAGACTCAGTGCTTCAGCAGTGTCAGCTTGGCTTATAGTCAATAATGTTTCACAAAGAAAAAGACACAGAACTCAGTGCTTCACACAGCCACAGAACAACGGAGACACACCCCAATAACAGATTTAAAACAAAGGAAGCTATGTTTCACACTGATCTCCTGCTGTGCTAAAACAAATGTACAAATGAAAAAAAGGTGTTCCACATGAGTGGAATAATATTTTAATCATGTGGAACTGCTGTTTATATTTAAACCAAGTACTTTGCAGCAGTGGCATCATCTGACAGCTGAAATGAATGCAGTAACCATAGCAGCCACTAGGGGTCACTGTTAAGCTTTGGCACCAACATCCATTAGGCAGCTTAATAAATGAGTGGGTTTAGAAGGTGAGAGGTCAGTGTGTTTGTGCGTCAGAGCACATGTGACAGATTTAACAAGCTTCAAATTCAGTGACGGGCTACGGCCATTAAACGTCTAAAGTCAGTTTTTACATCTGAGTGCTGGAGGTCAGTTAGAATGTGCCGCCAGGACCTTATCAACTGAGACCTTTTCTTGTCTTTGTGTCAGAGTAAAATGTTCACATTCACAGAAAAATACTATTTAAAAATAGTGCAATTCTCTTTAAAACAATTGCTCAAAGAAACACAAATATCAAAAGAGAAAAAGAGTGTGACAGTAGTTGATTAAAACAAATGAAAAAAAAAGGATTTCTCTCAGATTTGTCAGATTTCTTTGTGCAAAAAGCAAAATCAGCTAGTAAGAATACATCAGGCATGGTCACAGGGGTCAGCTCCACTGTGTGCTGTGTGTATGTGTGTGTGTCCTTTACTGTCTGAAGTAGCAGACTTTATCCATGGCTTCCATGATCCTAAAAGAAGAGGGAAAAAAAAGAAAGAGGTCTTTAATTCGGTCATTTAGAGAACAAACAGAACGAGAAGAGTCATGAAGAAAGGAGGAGATGAGAGGTTACATGAGGAAAGAGAAGAGAAGAAAAGAGAAGAGACGTCAGGACAGTAGAACACACAAGAGGTGATACAAGAAAAGAGGAAGAGAAGAGGCATAAGGAAAACAGAAGAGAAGAGAAGAGAAGAGAATGATAGAGGTTGAACGAGTGTGAATACCTCTGGGCCTGGTATCCCCTCTCACACAGATTCACCAAAACATACAGATGCCTCAGAGCATAATCATACTGTAAAACACACACAAACATACACAGTGAGTATGAAGTCTTTTTAAGTCCGTTTTACGATGTGGTGTAATCGCAGGATGCTGAAAGTGTGTGTGTATGTACCTGAGGATCATGCCAGTTGAAGCAGTGTGTTTTGAAGTGTGTGACTGTGTCTCTGTAACACTTGTGCTCTGTGATGTCCTGGCGCTCGTTCAGAACCTCCTGAGCCTCCAGCTGTTCCTCCACCACTCTCTCAGCCAGCATCTGCATAGTGTTCGCCAGCAGCTCACGCACCTGCGCACCCGCACACACACACACCACACACACACCACACACAAAATGAAGTGTATTAGATCCTGTAACAGATTTGTCCTGAGACAGCAAACACTCTGTGATGTGATGTTGTTAGCTGTATCAGCCAATATTCAAGATTTCAACCTCAGTATTGGCCCCATACTCGAGGTTTCAACATTAGTATTAATGTTTAATATCGGTTTTAGTATCGGAATGTCTCATACCTTCATGTGGGCGTTGATCTCCTTCAGGTATCCCCTGACGAGGGTGATATCATTGCTTTTCATGAGTTTCCTCTTCAGAACAGACAGATAGACATCAGGGCTGGGTGTGAGGTCGAGCTCCTTAACCGGGGGCAACGTCACAGGCTCGGCAGCATGAGCTCCACCCTGGAACTCGATCACCTTCATATGAGACAGCGTCTACACACACACACACACACACACACACACACACACATCCAGTTTAAACAGAAGAAAACACAAATAAAACATCTACAGAAAAACTAAACCTAATACGCAAGGGGTGTTTTTTTACCTTTTTGAAAAACTTGGCCTTATTCACTTAAAAGCACTTTCAGTTGCTTTTAATTTACCATTCCAGAAATATCTGGATATTTAAAAAAACAACCATTACTTTGCAAAGGTTTATAACACAGGTGAGGATAATGCTTCAAAAGCCTCTTTGAATTTATGAAGATGCATAAATAAACCAGTTATCAGCAGAACTGATTAAATTAGCACAGCAATTTTGCACTGGCTGCTGGTTGTATTACTGTGCGTCTATGGGTGAGTGTGTGTGTGTGAGTATGCGCATGTAAGCCGCTGATTTGTGTATATGTGTTTCTACGCACTACATGTAGAATAGTTTACCTTGTTTCCATACTGCATTACGTGGCTGGTGTTGGTGAGGCTTTTAACGATTTTAAACTGCTTAGCCAGAGTCTCCTTAGATAGATCCTCCTGTAGGATGGACACACACACACATGCACACACACACACGCACAAGAGGTCAAAGAACACATAATAACAGAATCTTGAACACAGTACAGTTTGTGGCTGTCCCTAAATCTGCTGAAGCTTAAAGTCCCTTTTCATGATTATGCCTTAGCTACATTAGCCTCATAGGTCCACAGCAAAAATAGATGTGTCTGAACGTAATACACTCCTCCACAGAGTGTGAAGGTAAGAGCTGATGTTCAGATTAACAGAAGGTTTTGGAGGTTAAATCTCAAAACCTCACCTTGTCTGAATCCTCCATCCAGTTGACGCTGTACCAGTCTCCCAGATAGGTGTCTCTTAGCTCGTCGTAGTAACAGGCGTAGGACGACTCCTTAGCATTCGCAGCAGTTGTAGCATAAACTGGAAATTATAGAGGACACAATGCTACTAAAATATTCTCAGTTATCAATTTTAAGAGTCATTATCAGGGCTTAAACCTACTATTATTAGTATTGCGATTACATAACTAGTATTGTGACTGCACACATATCACTACGTAATATAACTGCAATATGCTGTATGCAACACAATTTGAACCTTTAGGCTGCATATAATTATAATGGTGTCATGTCTGGAACTACATAAGTCCAGAGAGGCAGAATAAATCCCAGAATGTACTGGGATATACTGGGTTACCCTGCTGGGAACATTCAATTCAAGTTAAATTTTTTTCATATAGTGATTTTAACAATGGTCATTGTCACAAAGCAGCTCCACAGAATGAGAGAAAATTGTGTGTATGAGTGTGTGTGAAAAGTCTACATTTAAAATGAAATAAATAAATCAGGCATAAATCATTAATTATTCTATTAGCTAATTATTCTATTGTTATTATTTTCATCATTATCAGCAGCATTGTTATGTTATGTACTGTCACATGATATCATTGTTGTCAAAATAATATAAACAATAGCCCATATCAGTAACAGAAGGGCCTGTAGGCTCAGACCCTAATCAGCAGTGGCCAATAGGAGAGGTTTATGATTTCTACACCGAAAGTCATGTGCATGTTTTGCCCAGAGCTGCTGACTCCATCAGAAATGAGCAAGAACAGTACAACGTCAGCAGAAAACACACAAAAACAGACAGCAGGACGGCTGGGCTGGTCAGGTTTAAGACTACTGTATCTACTGTAGTCCTGGAAAGTCTAAACCAAACAGTACAGTCAAAACACAGCAGAAACGGGAGCTTGGACATTAATACATGTTTCTGTCTGACTGTGGAATGTCTTAGAAACTAAATTTTACAATGAATAAAGCACTCACCAACCACAAACATGCTCTAAAATGCCAGGTGTCGTTCACCATTTTATTTAGCAATTTTTCAGACATGTTTGCACCTGTTACGCCTTAGAGGTTTAACTACTGCTGTTCTATACTTATTACATATTTATTACAAGTTAGTTATTTGTGTTCTCTTACACTAATTCAGTTTAAAAATATAGCAATATCTATATGAGCTATAAATTACAAAATAATTACAAATAATTAAAATAATCTCTCCCTCCATACAATAATAATAAAAAAGATTTGTTCTTCCCACAAAACTTAAAAAAAAGAAAAAGATTCAAATAAAAGTTAAAAATAATACTCTTACTATAAACACTGCAAATTTAGGGGCTAAATCTTTTTGTGTAGATGGATCTATTGCTAAATATAAATGTCATTTTCAATTGTATTTGTTAATGTTTCACTGTTACTGTGTAGAAGGTAATTGGTTTTGCGCTGGTTTTCGAAAGGAAAATGAAGTTTACCATCAACGTCTACAGGCAGGGGCTTCATCATGGACCCAGACTCACACGCCTCAATGTAAAACACCATCTGTGTGATCAGAAAGAAACAGGGAATGAGAAGAAGTCGCTGTACTTCTTTGGCTCAACTAGTTGCTACTTGCATTTAATTACTAAAATACATAAAGTACAATCATTGGTTGTACAGTCAAGATGTGATCGTTTTGTTAGAATGTTATTATCAATATCAATTAGAACTTTAAAATTAAAGTTATAATAATGTTTTGTTATATTTAATTACTTTTGTTATATTTTAATTCTGGATATTATTTTATTAGAAAGTCATTGTTGACACTAATTCTTTTAGAACTGCAATCTTGGTGTTCTAATGTTCTAGATCTTTATCTACAACAGTGTTCGTGATTCTAAACACATCTTAAATGTCTTCATTTTTAACAGCTTCGACTAGTTAAAAACTAGGAAACTGCACAGAAGTAGAGCGGCCTGGTTTTATACTGTTTAAACCATCAATGGCAAACCTTTTAACAGCAGTAAGAGTTAGGGTTAAGGTTAATAAATAAGTGTGTAAACACCACACTGTAAATGTAGATGTGTTTGAGTTTTCTCATTAGACTGAAGGGGATTTTTAGCATAGTTCAGTGAACCTCACAACAATAGCAATGAAAAAATGCATTTGGAAGCAGAGCCTGGGGAGGTAAACTGAATACATGAGAAAAGATCAGGAACAAACAGCACCTTCTTGTACTTCTTGTTTGTGTGCATGTACTGAATGGCATCCATCAGGTCAGTGACGTGAAGCTGAGAAGGACAAAAAAATACTGTTCAGAGACATTTACGACAAACCACAAAAGAAGAAGCGAAAGAGTGGCACATCCTCAGCAGGGTCATTTACAAAATCTCTCTTTCTCTCTCTCTCTCTCTCTCACACACACACACACACACACACATACACACACACATTTTATTGACACAAATACTGTTACATAAACTGGTAAACTTAAGTAAACTAACTGGTTATATCAGCTTCTGTGGGATAATAGGCATGATTGTACCACAACCTAGACGGATGACTGGCTGTCTAATTTACATTCTAATTTGCACTGGGTTAAATACAGAGGAAAAACTTCGTGCTGTTCACACTGTGTGCTGGGGTGTGTTCACATATGACAGAATGGTCACTTCACTTTTCGCTTCTTCATCGCCCTATAATCCAGTACGCCCATCACTTCACACACATTTCTGGTTTAAGCCTCATTCAAGATCGTAATGTCAAATTTGATAAGATATTTATAATTATATTTTAATATATATTCATCACTATTGTACCTAGTGGTGCAGAGTGATTTTATTTATTTACTTAAACAAGTATTTGAATAAGATACAGAAACCGACAAAGACAGACAGTGGATATAGATTCATGGATGGATGGGTGGACAGATGGATGGACGGACGGATAGATAGATTGACTGACAGATAGATAGTGAAACGATCTTACAATAAAAGAAGAAGCGAGAGAGTGACACATCCTCTTCAAGTTAGCAGAAAGCAGCATAATTTACAAAATCACGCGGCACACGCACAGTTTACTGACTCATCAGACACTAAGAGTTTTAGTCATATGACCTGAAACCATTCTGATGGTTGCTCAGACCTACAAATATATATATATATAGATAGATAGACAGACAGACAGACCCAAAGGAGGTGAAAAGTGCTTACATCATCGTTGGGGAAGGCCAGGATTCCGGGCGCACCGTGATCAGTGAAGTACACAAACACATGATCATCAGGGCCGCTGCCAGAAAGGAAGAAAAACAGAGAAAAACACGCACACAGTTTACACAGGTAAGAATGACAAGAGACAAACCAGACCGACTGGTTTACTGGAAACTTGCATGCAGATTTCAGTCACTTGTGAATGAAACATTAATTGAAATCACTGTATCAATATCATAAACATACTCTAGAGCATTTACAGTGCATGCCTTCCATTTTCTATCCTACCTGAACCTGATCATTATTACACATAATATTTTAACATGACAGTTATGTGCACACACACAGCTGGATAAGGATAAATAATATGCAGTAATGATCTATTTTTATGAATTTGTTTATCTGCTCCGGGGTGCGAGTTTCACATTCCAACATTTTGAATGTTTCTTTTATTTTATTAAAAGTCTGGACAAATGTAACAGAGTTTTTTCATTTCTTTAATGTACAGTTCCTTTTTTTATTATTCATAGTCAAATAAACAAATACACACACACACATATGTATACTTGCCTTTTCAGCACTCTTCCAGATCCACCCTTCACACTGGCTGCATCACCTTTCAACACAGCCAGGAAATTCTCAGGGGTCACATCCTATACACACACACACACACACACACACACACACACACACACACACACACACAAAGAAAAGCAACAAGTTAGTACTGAGAATACGCTTAGCTGGAACTGTTTTAATCATCTGTGTATTTGTAATGAAACTCACATCACCAGTGTAGTCTTTCAGCACTCCCTTATAAACATCTGTCCCGTTCGGCCTGTTGATGACGATTCCTTTCGTAGGGTTCCTGAAACACACACAAACACACACGCCGTTTACAGATTCACTGTGTTTTTAACACCGTCTCGGCATCGGCTCTGATGAAAACAGGGTAATAATATGTGTTTCTGTAGCGATGGGAATTTCTCAGAAACTACTGCAGTGCACCAAACAATAAGGACAGCATGGAGCTTCTCTTACACAGCGACAGAATACAAGGCATCACAAGAAAGCTCTCGGCTGCTCTGTTGACAGATTTGTACAGAACAAAGACCCTGCTTTACCCTTGGAAGTCACGCTTATCAACAAAGTGGTAAATGCATGTAAAGTAAATTTACATTTGTTTGTTTTTTTTTGCAAACCAATACATATTGACATCAAAACATTAACAAACTGCGTGTGCAATCAGTCAATGAAATTAATAAAGAAAAAATGCTGGGTCAATATCATTAACAGTGGGGGCTCTAACTGGTTTGCATCTATAGAGACACACAAAAAGCAAGCTAGGAGGCACTGTTAGTTCTGAGACCGTTCTATTACAGCCAGCAGTCACTTTTCTAGCAGTTTGTGCTATAGCAGCTCTTCTGTGGGACTAAACTAAAGGAGTTAGACTCACTTCCCACGTGCATCAAGAAGCCTTGGGAGTCCAACAACCCTGTTGCTGGTTGTCCTTCCTTGGACCAACTTTTATATACATACAGTAATCCCTCGCTTTTCGCTGGGGTTACGTTCCAAGAGCACCGCGTTAAGTGGAAAAACCGTGTTGTTGTGTTTTGGTTTAAAAAATGCCGATTTTTATAGTGTAAATCTTTAAATATGCTCCCAGAACATTTTAAACTCGGTTTAATGCATTACACTTAAAGAAAATATAAAGTTAAACCCATATTTGCCTCTTTTAATTAAATTTACAGTAATAAAAATGCAGAGCTTTACACAAGAGAAACACTGAGACGATGCACGGGGGAGATTCTGGTCTGGAGCGCCACAGACGCTTCAAACGGCAGCAGCAAGGAGAAATCAGAAAACTTTATTGATCCCAGGGGGAAAATGCTTAAAAACCGTTAGCGTTAGCAGTTAGCATTAGCACACACACGCGCACACCCTCAGAGACAGAGCAGTCGCACACATGCACGCACGGACTCTCTCTGCCTTTCTCTCTCCCTCTCTCTCTCTCTCTCTCAGAACGCTTTAATTTCTTTTAAAACTCAGTTTAATGCATTACCCTTAAAGAAAATGTAACGGTAAACCCGTATTTGCCTCCTTTCAAGTTGAACCCATCTTTTAATTTAAGTACCCCGCCGAGATATGCAGCTCGGAAGGTTGCATGACAAAAGTATTGGGACACGGTTTTCGGAGAGTAAAACCTGATCTACTCGGACCAACAGTTTTGTCTGGAGACCCTTTAAAGTTTATAGGCTTTTAGAGAAAGACTAGCAAAGTGGCCCAAGATAGCTGCAAACGATCCTCTGGCACTAAGAAAATTTGCTGATTTCCTTTAGGGTTGTGTTGAGGCTATTCCTCACGTCAAAGGCCTGGCCATTCTGAATGATTGTGTAGGAAAATTTAGCTCAGATTTATTATAATTTAGATATCCTCCACCAGAATCAGTTTAGGCTGATTCACCACTATATTCAACCAAATATGTAAGGAAATTTAGCTTAGTTGATTTATTCTCGACCGGAATCAGATTAGGCTGATTCACCTCTACATTCATTAACTGATTAATTAATAATCATATTAATTGGTTAATGACTTCTTAATTATGGGTTTTCTATCAAGCAGATTGTATTAAGGAATCCAGCATAACCTCTTTAATTGGGTATTTTAAGAAGAGTTACTAGACAGTAAGGGAATTAGTTAATTGAATAATTGATATAAAGAGCACAGGTAACAGTATCGCAGCGGAGAATTGATTTTGCTTTTCTGAACAAGAAACTGAGTCACTGGTCACGCTAAGACAACATTTATTTACACGAGGCAAACATAAAACACACAGTAACAAAGGCTAAAGTAAATGTGAAAGATGATGGAATAATGATTTTGAAAGTTACAGAGAATTACTGAAAATTCCTAAACAGCGAGCGTCATGAAACAGCACAACCTGGAGAAAGTTTCAGGTGAATGGAGCAGTGGAGCTTTCTTGGGGTTTCATGAGGAGTTTCAGGTGATGAAGCAGAGTGGCTTGAGTTTGGTCCGGTGGTGAAGCTCTTCTTTGCTCCTCTGCTCCTCTGCTCCCCAGATTGCTCTGGACCACTCCCTGCTCCTCGGATTGCTCTCCTTCTGCTCCCCTGCTCTCTGCTCGGACTCTAGCTGGAACCTTAATGGCCAGCAGAGCATTTGGCTTCCTTATCACATTTTACCAATCACAGGTCAAAAAGGGGGGTCTCCCTCCTTGGTCACCAGAAGTCACTATCTGAAGTCTGTGAAGTCTTTGTTGGTAGAAAAGTTTCATAACTTTCATAACTGGACCCTGGAAC
>JBBPCY010015061.1:0-15248 GCA_037974405.1 Brachyalestes nurse
TAGATCTTTAAGTCCATCTCATGAAAAATCGGAGCAGAAACAAAGGTGTTGCGTTTATATTTTTGTTGAGTGTATATTTTAATTAGGAACAGTTCTCCAGGCTTCCTGAAGAACTTTCAAAGACTCTCATTTTTAGTCCAGTCCCTGAACCTGAACAGTTTTAGAGGAATGTTTTTTTGTTCACTAAGACTAGGGTTGCAAAATTGTGGGAATTTTCAAAGTTTACATGGAATGTATGGGAATTTATGGGAATGAACTGGAATCAATGGGAACAAACTAGTTTGGGAACATAAAATATAGTTGGTAAAAAATGTATTCAAAGCTAATGCAAAACAGTTGAGTATCTATGCCACTGCTCCATCACATGCACAATGATTTCTAGAATTCGGAACTACGAACCAGACATCCACTTTCTAGTCATTTGCTGGATGAAGAGTTCAGCAGGGTGCAAACAAAGGTCAAGCAGACCATTGACACAGAAGACTGCAACCTGTATTGTACAAGAGCGCAGACACAGTGGACAACGACACATAAGAGCCTACATTGCTGATGAGCTGAAAGCAGTCGTTAATGACCTTAGACCAGAGAAGGTTTTTGCAGTTATTACTGACAACGCTGCAAACATGAAGATGACCTGAACCCAAGTGGAAGAAACCTACCCTCATATAATAACCATTGCCTTGCTGCTTAAGTACATCGTGGCACTGAAGTACCATACCAAACAAGGTCTTTGGCAAGACCTTGGAAGGGACTTTATGGATTTCAGGCCCTTGCACCTGTAGCTTCCAAATCATCCTTCAAATCCCACCAACATCGTTTGCTTCTGAGCGCAGCTGGTCACTGTTCGGGAACACATACACAAAGGTTCGCAACAGGCTCACAAATGAGACATTGGAAAAACCAGTGGCCATCAAGGCAAACCTAGGGCAATCCTCAACAAGGCTGGACACTGACACTGAAGAGGATAAAGAGTTAGAAGTTGAGGAACTGAATACTGAGGATGTAAGGTCCAGGAAGAAGCCTGAAAGTATTTGGCAAAAATGCAGAACAGGCTGAAACTGGGTTTGAGAAGCTTCAGGAAATATGCTTTTATTTGACAAGCTGAATGGGACTTTTTGGAAGGGAAAGCTGCTTTTATTTTATTTTACCTTTACCGGTGGGCCCCACACGTCCTCCCCCTCATGGGCGTGTACGTGCCGGCTGCCCTGCCGCCAGGTCGGACCGTGTGGCTCCTATGCGTCCGCTGAGTGCAGCCCCCTTGGGGGCCCACTATCACCTGTACACCCCAACAGAAAATTCATGCAGAGTCCTCCCCCCATCCAAGAGCACTATTCTCAAGCGCCTGGGGGTCTAGATCCCGTACTGGGCAGCTTGCCCCAGTCCTTCTGGGGTAAATGTCCAGGTTACAGGCGGGGAAGCTTGTCGTTCGGAACGACTTCCCTCACTACCCGCACAGAAGCCCACGTCCCTTTTGGCGGCGACGCTGCAGCCAGCGCATCCTTGACCTGCATCAAGGGGACCTGCAATGAAACCTGCGCTGAAGCTCGTAGAACACCTGGGGGATACCACCCTTGGAATCGGCCTGAACACTGGAATGCTTCATGCACTCCGAAGCTCTCACCTTCAGCGCGGGAATGGGGAGGGCAGGGTCGGATGTAAAGACCTGGAGCCTAGTAACTGGTGCGGGGCGGAGCTGTAGAGCCGGCTTTAGCGACCAGCAGCGGAGCCAAACAAGCACCCAGGGGGAACGCCCTCGAAATCCCGGCCTGAAAGCCACAGTGCTCCCAGCGGGCTCTCAAGTAGGCGTGGGATGAAATACCGATTTTATGATATATCGCGAACGAGTACCGGTACGCTTTTTCCCCATAAAAACACCAGCTGAAGAAGAAACAACACGAGAGACAAAATGTGAAGCTGCAGGGATTTAAATTGGTGTTTACATTGATTTCACAGATTGTCACTGTTAAAAAGACATTTAAAGGTCCCATGACATGAAAATTTTCCAGTTGTGAGATTTTCTAACATTAATGCGAGCTTAGATTACTCTTAGAATGTGGCTGTAACATTAGCTCTGCAGCTAACAGCTAAGAGCCCAGTTGGCAGGCTACTGTTGCAAATGTAAAGGTAGATAGTATCAGGTATGTGTGTAAATACACACATTAACACGAGTGTTGTACTTCTTTGTTATTTGGACATCTGTTAGCTGCTAGAACTGCTGCTGTTAGTCTACTAGCCATTGCTCTACACCAGGGATTACCAGGTCTGGTCCTAGAGGGTCGTGGTCCAGCACGTTCTGGTGATTTCCCTGCTCAGAAACGCCTGATTCACCTCACTAGTTAATTGTCAGGTTTAGTAAATGTGTTTGAGGAGAACCACCATTAAACTGTGCTGGACACTGTAAACTTTAGCATGGTACCACAAGCTGGCCCCTCCCCCACTCTCCACCAGGCCCCGCCTCTCTCCTCCTCCTTATCATTTAAAGCTACTAAGGGGACCACTAAGACCTATATAAAAGCATTCAAAATCAGCATGTCTTTGGACCTTTAAAAACAGTTGATTCTTAACTGACTGCATTTCAGTAATTTCAGTGCAAAATAAAGTTAAAATTAAAATTGTATATATTTGTTTTTATTTTAAAATTAGATATATATATCGTAGGCTAACCTCTGGTTTTAGGCTGGTCAATCTGTCACGGTGGGCGTGCATGGGGAAGTGAGGCAAGGCGCAAGACGCAGGTTCCAGATGGATTTTTAATACAAAAAGACACAGACTCTATACAGACAATAACTAAAAACCAAAGAGGCTCGAGGGCCTTTTAACACAAAACATAACTACACAGACTAAACATCAGGAGCAGAGAACATGAGGGTATATGTGAGGGTTGACCAGCAAATAACACATGAACTCAAATAAATTAAATACTAAACACACTCAGACATAAACCAATCATAAACCCCAATAACTTAAACTAAACACAAGACAGCTGACAGTGACTCTTGACACAAAGATACAAGGCCTCTACTGGCCACCGGCTGAGACCTAACAGAGGAGCTGTAGGAGAATATTCTACTCCCAAAATAAAATCCCAAAATTCCTGTGGAAAGTTTCCAATTTTGAATATTTCCTAAATTCACGAACTAAAGTTCCCATGGAAAGTGTTCGGAAATTTACCAGGAATTTTCAGCCTTTTTGCAACCCTAATTAAGACACAAAGCGGCATTCATGTGAATCATTCAAGAAGAATAAAGCACAGCTAACGTAAAGCCTGAACCAGTGAAGAAACAGTTGCAGATGATTCCAGAATGCTCCTTTATCTAGGCAGCTTGTATCTTTAGGCACTTTGCAGCTTGCTGCAGTAAAATATTTGCTTCAGTTTGCCAAAGATAAAAGTTTGACAGAAAATAGTGTTTCTGTGCATGCACATCATAATAATCATTATAAATGATTCTCTTTTGCAGTCACGGTAACAAAGACACACACCATGCCTCACTCCTCCTCCTGCTCTGGATCCAGGAGTCGCTTTAAGGTACTCACGTGCACTGACATATATATATCTATACACTTCTGGCTCAGAGAGCTTCACACGAAACTCACTCTGAATCACTTTCATTACCTCTCAGGTACTTAATTATGCAGGGATTTGATGAAATATTGATATTCATTGCTTAGGGTGTGGTCTTCCTAGAACAAGTGTAACCCTCTGGTCAGTTAGATCTCCAGTAGGATGGTTCTGAGCTGGTTCAACACTTTAAAGAGCTTTTGACAGATTGAAAACTGTCTGTTGGATCTGTCAGATGATGCCTGGCCCTCCTGACGTCCTGTCATGTCAGCAGAAGAAGCAGCAGAGCTGGAGTGGCACAGCGTCTCCAGCACACCCTGGTGTCTGTTTTGGGGAGCGCAGCGTCCACGGGGAACCCAGCGTTCCAGTCAGCACCATTGGCCGCTTCTCCGTGGTCAGCGCGGAGGATGAGGTCACACGCAGGAAGCACAGCAGCAGGTATTCGGCCCCGCCCGATTTCTACCTGGAGGCTCCACCCACCCTGAGCAAGAGGGGCTCCCTGCCGCGGGCACACACCTCCGTCCCGGTGGATGTCCATGCTCCACGCTTCCTGTCCTCCGACTCTGGGGCGGAGAGCAGCCCGGCCAAGATGCCCCCCCCGACCCCCTCTCAGCACGGGCGTTCAGAGAGGCGGGGCAGTGACTTCATGAAGAGGGCAGTGGCTTTCCTGAGACGCTCGGGCCGCAGCAGCAGTGTTCAGAGCTCCGACTCACCCAGCCGACAGGGTGGCCTTTACGGATCATATGTCAGCAGCGACAATGACTCTGAGATGGAAGAATCAGACATCAAGAAGGAACTGCAGAGACTGAGGGAGAAGTGAGTGTGTTATCTCAGTCTGTGTGTTTGTGTGGGAGAGTTATATTAGTTTTCTGTTGTATTTATAGAAACTAAATGACTGTTTTGTGTGTGGGTGTTCCGTGAGTAAATGCAAAATGTGGTTGCTAAAAAAACAGTGTTTGGAGACTTTTTTTAAAAATATGGGTTTTTAAAAAAATGTTTTTTAAAAAAGTACAAAAAAAAACCCATACTCGCCACAATCACATTAATAATATAACTTGAAAAGAACAATAGTGTCATCGCGATAGTGCCTTAGCTTTAGTGTCTTGAAGTCACTTTATGACTCTGCAGTATGTTTTGCTTTGCGTTTGTTTCTTCACATTACCATTTTCTCTCTCTCCCCATATATTACATAGGTCTCTCAACCATTTTTTAAAAGCTCGATATTTCACCCAACGCACACAATATATACCAACGCACAACTACGGATATTAACGGCCACACAAATGCCACACGAGCTCCGACGAGAAGTGGGCACATAAAAAAAGAGTAAAAAGAGTAATAATAATTGCAAAAATAAAACGGATAAAGAACATTAGTGTTAGTGTTAGACATTCATTTTCATTAGAACTTAATTTGTCATATTAATCTTTATTAGAAATGTGTTGGGCATATTAATATTATTCTGGATATTAATTTTATTAGAACTCTTATCTAATCTCTCCCTCTGTGGTTGTTTTCTCTCTTTCCTATAGACATATGATGGAGATTTCAGAGCTGCAGGCTCACCAGCGAGGGGAGATCGAGTTGCTCTATATGCGCCTCGGTAAAGCGCCCCCTCCTGGCTTCAGCCTCTCCTCCACGCTGCCCCCTGCTGGCCGCAGGCGCAAGACCAGCAAGCACAAGCTTCGGGCTGGAAAACTGCTCAGCCCTCTGGTCCAGCAGCTGCGGAGCGTCACCAAGACCAGCGACAGCAGCAAAGCCAGCGACACCTCCAAATACAGTGAGTCTCTTTCTCCACACTTTAACAGGTCTGCAGTTCTCCTCTCACCACCACAAGGCATACAGAGAAATATCACTAATAACTAATAACCATTCAAAATAGATAACTTCTCTCTTGGCATGTGTTTTCTGCATGTGATTTTTGTGTGTTCTTTTTGTCTGTCATTTTTGCCTGTGATATAAGTGTGCCCCCTGGGAGCGTTTTCTATGTGTTCTATCTCAATATGATTTCTATGTGATGATTTCTATTCTGTTTGTTTCTGCCTGTTCTTCCTGCGTGTTATTCCTGGTTAAGCTTCGTGCTTGTGATTTCTGTGTGTGCTTTCTGGGACCATTTTCTTTGTGTGTTTTTTATATGTGATTTCTTTATGGGCTACCTGCGCTTGATTTCTGCACGTAATATCTGCATGTGCCTGCATGTGTGTACTTTCTGTGAGCGTTTTTTGCAAGTATTTATTTTGTTTGCTTGCTTCATGTGAATTCTGTGGTTTCTGCTTGTGCTTTTTCCATACAGATAGAATTTACAGGCAAGTACAATTTTCACAAAGCAGCTTTAGTACCACTTTAATACCAAGAAGCATCCACCAAAAAATATCGGACCCACTCGCGAGAGTCCTGTTAAAAGACAGCTGGATTCAACTAAACAGAGGAATGTTCTGTCTGTCCCCTACAGGTGAGCCTCCGCTGAGTCTGAACGGCTCTCCAGCGCGGGCGTCCCTGGTGTCGGACAGCCGCTCTCGCTCAGGGACAGGCACTCTGCCCAGCTCTGTGTCTGAACCGGTCCAGACCCAGCAGCCCTGTTCCCTCAAGGGCTCGCTGTCCTCCGATAACATCTACGCTGGACTGCAGGGAGACGGACCGGGAGCCTACAACCGACCGGGACAGGGTGAGCTCACAGCACGAGAGGGTGTTAGTTTGAATGACCTGATTTTTTTTTACGAGTTCATACTTTTTACGGCTCTATATAATTAATTCCTGATATAATAAACACTGTCCATTCAATGTACTGTTTTGGTTTTACACTCACAAAAATGGCATTTTCCCACTGTCAAAAGTGTCAGCAAGAACTGAATTTAAATATTGAAAAAACATCTCCACTTCTATTGACATGTCCTGGAATAAAAGTTCATAATCTGCACCGTTTCCTCTCACCACTTCAGTGGACCATGAATAGCTGAATCTCATTCTGAGCAGAACCTTGAGAAAAGCAGAAGATAACTTACACTTGGGAAGGTCAGGAATTAGCTTTCATTTTTGTCAGCTTTTATTCTTTCCTTAAGTATTGTCATGGGGAAAGAGTTGAAATGATAAACTGGAATGCATTTCTGTGACAAATGTGAATTGTGATTGCACTCCAGAGCTCACAGAAGCTTATTTGTGACGTGCATGGATGAAAACAGCTCAGAGAATTAGAGAATATCTCTGTTGTGCCCTAATATTGCTGGCAAACTTAAACTGTCACACTACCTCACTTGACTGTGCTTCAGGCTCAGTATGAACACATTTTTCACCCAGAAACATTATGATCAAGCCTTAGTTGTGTCACATCCTGGCTTGGCTGATATGGACATGAGGCACTGACACAGACTTCCAGTCTCTGGTGTTCTTTATTCATAAATATACAAAGTAAAGGGCACGGTGGCCAAAGAAACACAAAGCAAAGATACACTTAGAACGCAAAGCCAGGACAAACTTAAGACAACAACCAAGTGACACAGAGGAACTAAAATACCTAACAAACCAAGGACTCTCGTAATACTAAATAAAAAACAGCTGATACTAATGAAACTCAGGTGTGTGAAACTTAAAAGTCTTTTAACTAAACTTTAACAACAGCCATTTATGGATACGTTTTATGAATATATTGTGTGTTTTGTCTGATCCTAGCAAACGTGATGTCTCTCTGGCAGACTTTTTAAAGGTCGAGACCATTCTCTCAACCCTAACCACTAGGCTACCATCTGCCCAGTACAACAAAAGTACAACAAAATGCCAAAATCCACTCTTGATCTGCCCTGGACTGTCTGGTTCCAGTTTATACAGAAAACAGTATGATACTTTCCCATTTATGTAAATTAACCAACACCTTATGGCAGTTTGCCACCTTTGTTATTTCCTAACCCAGTATTGTTAAAGGATTGGCTTTGCTGCTTTCTAATGTGTGACTGCCTGAAGCTGTATTTGCTTTAAGAAATGCTAAAGCTCAGTGCAGTATTTGTAAAGATGAGGATGAGAGAGGATAAGGAGACTGTGCTCGAAAATAATAGAACACATTGCATTTGGTGTTAATTGAGTTCGAGACTAGTGTTGGACAGTTACCGATACTCAAAGAGAAAATTACTAGATCAAGGTAACAGTACCTGCCTTAACATATACCATATATTGCAGTTAGGCGACAAATTTAAATGTAAAAATCTTGCTTTTTGTGATTACGGTGCTTCGTTACATGAACTACAGCACCTGTAGGTTCTGTTCTGTTCCATATGTACTATGTACATGTACTTTGATGTTAATGTATGAAAGATGTTAGCGATTCCATTGTAACTGGAGTAAAGTCATGACTTTTTTGTTCCCCTCAATGTGAAATCAAACCTACAACCTTGCATTTAACAGACACTGTGCTCAAAAATTCTGTACTTTTCCGAAAGAGCACTGACGTTTCTGGTGTTTACTGGTTGGTTTGTGAACTGTACTGGCTGTTTGTATTTGGTTCTGGTGGTGCACTGTAGTGGGCAAGTCCTAATGTCACACTGTTCTTCTTTTTTTTCTCCCTCGTCTTCCCTCCATCCTCTTTTCTGTAGGTTGGCCTCATTATCCTCCAGCGTCCGAGAGGGTCACCTATAAGTCCAGTAAACCACGCGCTAGATTCCTCAGTGGGCCACTTTCTCTCTCCATCTGTTTGTATCTCTCTCCTCTCCACCCACCCAAAACACTGTGTTCCCTCTGCCTTGCCTCGTCTCTCTCTCTCTCTCTCTCTCTCTCTCTCTCCCTATTTTTGGAGTCCTTACATAAACTCTGCAGAACCTGACGTCTCTCTGCTGTGTCTGATTGCCATAGACATACATTTTAACACAGTTCCTCGCTCTCAGAGAAAAAAACTCCCACTCACTCAAAACTGGGAAGTCAGTTTAGCAAGCCTTGTTTTTTGTGAGGTTTAGGTTGAGGATTTAATTTATTTTCATTCAAGTCTGGAGAATTATTTGATGGGAGTGGACCTCAGAGCAGCAGAGCCTCGCCTTGTTTTTTTTTTAAACCTGCACTAACATCAATCATTCTTTGCAGTCTAGACTTGTACTTGTCGTATTGCTTTTTTTAGGCCAGAAGTTTGGGCCGACTCTCAGATTTAAAAAACCAGAGATACACTAAAATACTTCAAACAAATGTAACTGACTGTTTTTCAGTACAGGGTCTCCTCGAGTTACAACAGTCTCAACATACAACGTTTCGAGTTGACAACAGCCACTCACACTCCCTCTCCCTCATACTTACGGACTACGTGGGTGAACTAGTTCGGTAGCATGTGGTAGAAGAATACGCAGTAACGCGGCGTATAAGTGAGGGACTTTTCATTTTGGCTTAGTTATGTTTTTAGGATTTTACAACTGTGTTAGGATCGGTAAGTGACTTAGGCTACGGTGTGTTTCGAATTCGGGTTGCATCACTGTCGAAGAAATGCATCTGTGTCATAACTCGAGGACCCCCTGTATTTTATAGTCTGTAGTAAAACATTATTCAGCCACAAAGTCTCAAACTATTGGTTTTGAAGAGACATATCAGGTCCGTCTGACAATGTCCACTGACAATCACTTTGTGTTGATCATTCACTTTGTGTCAGTTCTTCAACATCACACAATTCCTTCTGGTTTACGAATTATTGGACAAACTTTTATTTTTCATCAGGATAATAATCCCAAGCATTTTTCAAAATTGTGCCAAAATTACATCCAGTCCAAAAAAAGCGAGAATGATGTCTTGACCTCCCAAGTTTCCAGATCTTTCTCTCATCGGGCTGCAGGGATGAGCTGAACGTATAAGTTCCACATAAGCATCCAGCAAATAAACTCTTTACAGGCTTGGATAGGTGCTGGGAGGGTTTGGACACAAGTTATTTCCAAAGAGTGCTGGAAAGGGTGTGTTGCATCTGTGCTGCTGTGATAAAGGAAAGGGGATTATTTTGATTAAACTTGTATATAAACTTTCACATCCACTAAATTGCCCTTACAGTGCATATTGTTGCACTTCAAAACCAGTCAGTTACATTAGTTTTGGTAATGTTTTCTTTTAATAACATTTTGAAAGAGCAGTGTATTTTTTTTAATCCAAAGGTGGGCCCAAACTTCTGGCCTGTAGTTTATAGCTACTTAATTACTGTATAGTTATATAGTTACATAGTAAATTACATATTAAAAAGTTTGAGCACCCCTGGTCAAATTACATGTATATCCTTTGAGTGAAAATTAGTGCACATCCTCAACAGTAGTGGTTCTCAGACCAAGGGTCTTTCTGGGCTAATTTCTGATGCTGTTAGGCAGTGAAAATCTACAGAAGTGGAGATGTTATGAAACAATTTGCTGAATTTAACATATTTTCTATAAGTCATTTTACGTTATTTGCAAGTCATATGACTAGGGGCGCCGAAACTTTGGCACACAGCAATATGTCATGTGCGTCATTTGGTCAGTGATTCTTAATTCCGAGGTCTTGTCATTGCTAGTTCATCTGTGTGCAGTGTTTTTTGTTGTTGTTTGTTTTATGTTGTTTTATACGGTGGCCCAGAAATGCCAACACAATGCAAAAGCCACAGCACGAACACAAAAGCCACAACACAAATACAAAAGCCACAACACGAATACAAAAGCCACAACACGAATACAAAAGCCACAACACAAACACAAAAGCCACAAAGGAAATACAAAAGCCACAACACGAAACCAAAAGCCACAACGGAAATGATCAGCTGGTCTTAATGGTCTGGGTTTCCAGGGGACAATTGATGGTGATGCAGAGGTGGACGCGTTTATTTTAATCGCCGGACCGAAGAAGTTCTAAGAAATTAAATGAAATGTTCCTAGATAACTGTAATTAATGTCTTCATGGGATGGTCACACTAAAGCAATATTATTTAAGTTAAGTTGAAATCCAGACCATTAAGACACGGACCGCTGATCATTTCCGTCGTGGCTTTTGCTTTTGTGTTTTGGCTTTTGCGTTTGTCCTGTGGCTTTTGTTGTTGTGTTGTGGCTTTTGCTTTCGTGTTGTGGCTTTTGCGTTCGTGTTGTGGCTTTTGTGTTCGTGTTGACATTTCTGGGCCACCGTAGTATTAGTATACAAATCTGTTTCTCACAATCTTTCACATCAATCTACAAACACACACTACAACGAGAACTTTAAATTAGGATCAGAACTAGACTGAACTAGACTGTTTCATGTGGTTATGTAGTCTGGTTTTATGTGAATTTCTCAATGCCTCCTTCATCTAAACCCTTCTAAACCTTTATATTATATGTATGCAAAACTCTTGAGCCACTCCTCATTTCTTCATATTTTGCTTTCAAGGATCCAGATTTTAATGTGGGCTTGAGGAACAGTTGTCCAGGCTTCCTGAAGGACTTTTAAAGAGTTTTGTTTTCAGTCCAGTCCCTGAACCTGACCAGTTTCAGAGGAATGCTTTTGCTTGTTAGGACACACAGTAACATACATATGAATAATTCAAGCAAAACAACACACATCTAACTTAAGGCCTGAACGAGTGAAGAAACAGGTGCAGGTGATTCCAGATGCTCAGGCGGTGATCAGTATACTGGTGGTGCTGAATGCTGAGTGGTAGGAAAACACTTATATCTAGACACCTTGTATTTTTAGAAATTTGTTCCCATTTCTTTCATTTAAATAGAAAGAAATAAGGACAGGCTTAAGGCTTTTGCACAGTATTGTAAAATACAGTGTGTGGGTGTATATATTAGTAATTAGATTATACAAATTAAGAATCTTTGTTAAATGACGATAAACTTTTACATGTGTACCTTGTATTCCCCCGTGTGATCTGATATCTTTGATTGTATCTTTCTCCTTTAGGGTCGACGCTTAAGCGGCTCTGCCTGGGAAAAGAACGTAGCAGCAGTAAATATGATTTTTTAATTTACGGTTTTCTCAGTTTACACATTTACAAATATTTCATCTATAGGTGCAGTTAGGACCTCTGAAATGTAGGCTCTTGCGTTGTTCATCGGGAGATAGTGTACTTGATCCTGGTGATTCCGCACCCATCCATTACCAGAAGCACACTTGCAAGCCAGCATGAGGGTCTGTTAGTGGGCATAACAGAAATAGCAGTTATTGTCCTCCTCCAAGCATAGTGAGGCTGTTTATTTCTGGTGGAATCGGGGCTTTCATGCTATACCCAGAACAGCTTCCTAAGACAGAAAGTATGCAATGCTTCTGAGGTTGCCAAACCTTTTGCACTCCTGTACCCCCTCAAGAACAAAACAAATGGTTTGGTGAAAAGAAAATGTGTTTGATCAGCAGAGGCGTGTTAGGAGTCCAATTTTGTTCTTCTTTAGTTTAGAATTGAAGCTATGAGACTTCTCTGGACCCTCAAATCACATCCAGCTCTTTGTTAAGGTGGATCAGATTTGTATTCATGGTTTAGGATACAGTATGATTTACTGTGAGCTATAAAAATGAACTAAACTTCAATGTTTAGCCAGACTCCTTTTTACATAACAGGATCAGTTTTTACAAATCGTCTCAGGAGTAAGAGCGCTGACCTAGAATCAATTTTTGTGACGAAGGAATCTGATCAGAGATCAGTCCTCTGCCAGACTCGTGTTGTTACTCAAGCTAACGAGACAGAAGGTATTTGTGACTTCACTCTGATCTCCCTGATTTCACAGGGTCTGGAACTCCTCCAGCAGCATCCAACCAGCCTCAGATGCCTCCAGGTTCAACACCACCTCCCCACCAGCCAGTGGTGGGACTGGCCCAAGCACAGACCAACAATAGCAATAACAAGACTGACCTGTCCCCCATGGAGCTGCACAGGCTGGTGGGCACATGGGCACAGAGCCCCACCCATGTTCTCCCCCTCAGTCAGAGACCCCAGCGAAGCTTTAGAACCAGGACCAGGAGCACCAGTGGGGTGAGTAAAGAAAACAGGAGCCTGAAGTAATAAAGCAGTTAAGGCAGGCATTACTCAAAGGCCAAAGGGTATTCTGACCTACTCAAACATACCGGGTTCAGCTCAACAGGTAATAGCCAGGTTCAGTTAGTGTGTTTGAGGAGTGGAACCACCAAACTCTGCTGGACACCAGCTCTGCAGGACTGGAGCTGGGCATACCAGTTAAATATGGAGTTCATATAGGTATATGCATACTGAAACAGTGGAACCACTAGTAGGGCCAAACATATCAAAAGTCCATCCTCCATGATGTTTCCCATAATATGTTAACGCAAAGGCAACAATGGGGCACATGAACATCATGCTAGATTAAATATAGACCTCCAAAGCTGACTGAAAACTTCTTAAACTACTGCTCCGCAGTCAGTGAAATCTAGAGTGTCCAGAAGGCCTAGAGTGAGGTTCTCCCTCATAAATTTGGTCACACCCTCTGTAAACCACAGTGTGATTGGTTGATTCTCCTCCTAAGTATGTTGGTGGTTATTCTGAAGGACAGCTACTGGAGACTAATGGAAGAGGCCAGTTTCCAATTATAACTTCACAGGGAAAGAGGTCTGCTACAATTATTATTGTTCAGCACAACTGGTTGAACTTTCTAGGCCTCACACAAAGTAAAACTGTTGAACTTCACTGAAAATAAACTGTTAATTTCTCTGCAGATGCCTCCGGGCTCTGCGGCAGTGACAGTGGCTTCCAGGCTTCCTCTGTCGTGGCCCAGAATCGATTCCCTAACCTCCTCTCTGACAGCTGACCACTTGTTGGGCTTTCAGGATGGATTCCTGGGGCGAGGCAGCCCGTTTGGAGAGGTCCTGCTGTCCCCTCTTTACGTCACCCATTGGCCTGCACTGACTGCACCTCTTGGGCGGGGGGTGCTTACTTTCCCCACCGTGTCTCCCCCCTGGACGGCTCCACCATCACCTCCAGAGCCGCCCAACCCCCAAAACAGGACTTTGTAGCATCTAAGCTGACGGCTCTCATACATTGGCTGACAGCTGAACTTCTATACAATATCTTTACACTCTTGTTCATTCTTCTAGCACGATGGTTCTCTATTCGGGGGACTGAATAATTTTTGTTTCTTCTAGCACACCTCAGAACAAAGTAACCCTTACAGGTCAGCGTGATAGGGCCCCAGGGACTGGGACTGGGGACCAATGGGCTAGCTGACCTTCTACTATACTTGTATATGTTGTTGGCATGCATTGTATGGCTACTGTATATGTACCCAGACCAGCTGTGGAAATATAGGAGCGTATTTCGGATCATTTATGTACATTTAGGATATATAATATATATATATATTTTTAAAGTGCGCCGAAGAATACACCCATAATCCATGTACAGTGTATTTTTTCCTAGCTTAGGCTTGCCTGTGTGCATAGGCACCTTAAAATGATGAACTGTAAACATATAGAAATGCTTCATCTACATATATAATTACATCCCTAAAGATGGTCTGGCATGCCTGTACATAGCCGCTGTATATAAGTGTAAATAAGCCAGGTGTATTTACATGTAGCTCAGCCCTCCAAATATGTATGTAAATAATATGTTCATTTAGGATTTGAATAAGCCTATTCTGAGATGAAGAGGGATCTGTTGCAATCACACCATCACTGTGAGGCCTCGAGACTGTGCTGCAGTCGGCAGTGCTTCATACCTCGCATTCTGGACTAATTCGCCTTCACTGGATCTGTCAGAACCGTTGGACCAGCCCTGAGGAGAAGCTGAAGAATAATAGGACTTGATTTCAAATGGAAAGCTTGCAAGAGTGCCTTGATCAGCAGTTTTGGATGGGTGAAGAGCAATACCATTCCACCAAGAAAACTGTTTTTTTTTTTTCTCAGAGGCATTTTACACAAGAGCTGTTGCTCTTGGGACGTTCTTGTAGTTTACTTGTGAGGTGAGGAACACTCTAATAATGAATGTAAGAACTTGAGGTTGTTTGGTCAAAACCTAATTAATATTATAGTTGTATTTGGGGAGGTAGTCATTAGCCGTATAATAGACGATCATAGAGAAGTGAGAATTTGGAATTGACAGGTCGCTCAAAAGTTTGGAATCACAGTTTTCAGTTATTTAAAATTGTTTTTCTGTCAGATAAACATATGACCTGGTTATAAATATATATTATATGCAGGAATGGATTGGGTGATCTTAGACCAAGGTTTGAGTTGGCCCAAGTAACTGCAGATAAATTAACAGGATTGAACAAATCTGGTTGGTGGGATCAGTTCAACATCAGTGTTGAACTGATTCCACCAATCAGAGACGCTCATGAGCCAGAAGCAGGAAGATCTCTTGGAACAGGACTGGGTATCCCTGTTGTCAACAGGAATTTGTTTCACATTCATTAGGCCAATTTTTTCCCTAATTTGGCTTGAGGACTCGGACATAATGCTGAGCTATGTCACGGAGAGCCAAAGTTGCTGTAATTAAAAAAAACATGTAATATTAATACTAACAGCGGCTGTGATTTTTTACAGGCAAATGCCCTTGAAAAACAAAAATGTCCAAATTTCTTGTATTTTAGGTCTTAGGCCTCGTTTACACTGTCAGTTAAATGTGACCCAATTCCGATTTTTCGCTCATATGTGACACAGATCGGATCTGTGCCATGACAGTGTATACAGGAAAAAAACGTATGCATTCGGAAATGTTGAGATCGGTTTCAGGCCTCGTTCATATGTGGAAATAAATCAGATATAAATCAGATATGTGCCAATGCGACTG
>JBBPCY010015070.1:0-15248 GCA_037974405.1 Brachyalestes nurse
CCCTGTAGAATTGCTCCTGGCCCCTGTTATGGCCCCTGCACTGAACAGCCAATGATTTAAATATAAATTTCTTATCGTGACATGCACTGGCTCAAAGAATGGAACTAACGTTACGTGTGTTCTGGACGGACTGCTTAAAGCACTATACACACGCGCTTATCTGCAACCTGAAGACCAGCAGCGCGAATTGTAAACTTTGGTGTAAAAGCTCACAACTGGAGCCCTAAATGGACTAACTGCAAAGAGACGTTTCTCAAAGAGTCACAACCGCAGAATTTCGTTGTCGTAGTGTTTCAGATAAGTGCACATGCAAATTTTGAGACTACTCACAGTATGTGAATTTCTTTTTTCTTTCTATTTTTCCTCCTTACTACAGTCAGATGACAGTGTGATTTAAAAAGATAGTGTGATTTCATGCTGTGAAAAAGAACTGTAATGAAAAAAAGAAAAGCAAAATATAAAATAAAATATATAAAATAAACATTTGTACCTGTTTTGCCGTTATATGTGCCCCCCCCACCCCCCCCACCCCCAAAAAAAAACCACACTCGGCCCCGTGGTAATTTTGGTCTAGAACCGCCACTGCACACGAATGACAAAAGCATGCCAAATGACTAAAATGGTTCCCACGAAATGGACAAAACATTGTTTCCAGCCACAAATTCCCTTCTCCTTTGCCCCGCAAAACACTTGGAGTGACACAGAAAACCCTTTCCATTTGATTTGCCACTTGTAAAAGTGTTTCACATCTTGTAAATTTGTTTGGGAACTGGTAAAATTGTTTCCCATCATGTAAATTTGTTTTTATTTTTTGTAAACTTTTTTTCTGGATTTGTAAAAGTGTTTTACATCTTGTAATGTTTTTTCTGGTTTTGTAAAAGTGTTTCACATCTTGTAAATTTGTTTCTGGATTTGTAAAAGTGTTTCACATCATGTCAATTTGTTTGGGCACTGGTAAAATTGTTTCTCATCTTGTAAATTTGTTTTTGGAATATAA
The DNA here is from genome assembly GCA_037974405.1 of Brachyalestes nurse. NCBI lineage: Eukaryota > Metazoa > Chordata > Actinopteri > Characiformes > Alestidae > Brachyalestes > Brachyalestes nurse. The sequence continues at coordinate 998 of JBBPCY010015070.1, forward strand.
ATTTGTTTTTGGAATGTAAATTTGCCCTTCTTGGCCACCACAGTAACCTCTACCCAGTATTGCAAATTGTTTTGTTGGTATACATAAAGTTTGTACGGTTTGCATGTGCCTTGTCCTCCACCATGCTATAAATTTTCAGGTTGGGGAGCAGGATGACCAGCTGGCTGCAGATCCTCCGCAAGCTTTGCTTCAGCTATGGGCAAAACTACTGATCAGGCTCTCAGTCTTCGTTTGCCTGCCAGTGTGCTGGAGGATGAACCTGGCCAAACTGATGGCCGATGAATTGGGCTCTGGGCTGTTTCTTCCTGGTTCAACTGCCAGAATGAGCACAAGCACGAGTCTCCCTGGCGTCCTGGAAGATGTTATGAAGAACTCCCAGTGGTGGCTTGAGGGTGATTCTGGGGATTAATCTGGGCTAGTGGCTGACATCCTTGCCCTTGTGAAATCAGGCAACCTGGCTCAATTTGCGGTAGAAATGTTGGCCAGAGACTGTAACCCCTTAAGTGTCACCTCCATTAAACACAAAAAAAAACATCCAGGGGATAAAGGGCCATGGGAAGAAGAGTGCTTGGAGGCCCCCCTCTAGTGCTCTAGTGGACAATGCTTTGTTTACACCCCATAATGCTCCAGAGAGCACTTAATGTTCTGCTCACCAGTTTTGCTGTTCTTGTGTCACTGGTGCTGCCTGCTGTCATGGAGAGTTGCTTCTTGTCACTGATGCCCTCTGTTGTTTCAGAGGGTGCCTCCCCAGCAGTGATGGTGCCATCTGCTTTACTGGAGGGCCCCTGCACTGTCTTCTGACGCTTCATCACCGGCACTTGAGCCTCTATGTCAAGAGCGGAAAGCTGCAAAGCCTTCAGGTTCACAACAGCCAGTGCCTGAGCCTCCAGTGCCCAGGTTTCCTGGTTCTACACAGCTGGTGCCCAAGTTTCCTGGCCATGAGTAGTCAGCGCCCAAGTCTCCTGGCCCTGAGCAGCCTGGCATGTCCAAGCCTACCAACCACAAGCCAAAGCTGCCAGTCGCCCTTGTCCAAAGCCAGTTGCCCTCCTGGACCACTGTCAGTGGCTGAGCAGCTTTCAGGTCACCCTTTGTCAGCCACCCAGTCCTGATCCCCAGTTGTTGACTTCCCCATCTCCATGGCAGCCACCTGCCCAGGACATGACAGTCCAATCTGCACCTGTTCTCTAACGTACACCCTCCTCCTTAACATGCAAACCATTCATTTGATTAGTTCCATTTCCACCTTCAATGTAAATTCTCAGTTCCAAGTTGTGCCCCAGTGTCCTGTCTAGTCTCTTTTTCTGCCTTTTTCTTCCACCTACCCTTCCCAGGGAGAACTGGCGAGAGGCAACCCGGGGAAAGGAGTCAGGGCCATCCGGCCTAAAAAGATTGTTTGGGATGGACTACTTGTGATGGACTAACGTGTATAAACCATATATATATACCCAAACCGTGTATATAAGGACTGTGGTGGGTGGCGGGGTGAATTGGTGTAAATGTGTATGGTGGTGTGGTACAATATATTTTGTAAAAAGCAATATCACTGGTTGGTGGTTTTTTTCCTGAACCTTTAGATTTATTAACTGCCTTTCTGAATAAGAAAAGGGGAGGTTTGTTACAGTGGCGCCCGAACAGGGACCACCAAGTCATTTTGTTGTTACTGTATTGTTGTTGCTGTTAGCCTTAGCCTAGCTTCCCGGCTATTAGCATTAACATTACCATCATTAAAACTACACAAACAACTATCCAAAACAAAATCAAGCACTCAATCTATAGCCATCTTTCCCTTTATTGCACCCTATACAAACACAGAACATTAATTACAATAAACCATCCAGCATGGACAAGGCAGAAGCACAGCCCGAGGGCCAGGCCTCAGCACAGTCGCCAGCTGACTTCACCGCTGGTCCCTTCAAGACCCGGCGCGAGCCGATCCAGGAGGTCATCCACACCCTCAGCAGTCTCTACCTCGAGTCTGAGGATGAGGAGCCCGAGGACAAGGGAGAGAGGCCAGTAGAAGGTAACGCTACTGATCTGACCCTCGTCGAGCCAGACGAAGAGGCGCTACCACCATCGCCTCCACCGCCGAGGAGGAACCGAGTCTCGTCACCTTCCTGCTCGCTACTCGCCTCAGCCAGCTGGAAACCGCTCTGCAGTCCCTGGAAGAGGCGTATAAATGAGATACAGACACGACACACTGCCAACATAGCAAACTGTCAGCAATGGATAAAGGACGTGCATGCCGAGTTACAGCAGGTCGACCAAGCCGATGTAGCTGGTGAAAATAAAAAACAAATACAAGAGCTGCTGTTGAAATTGCCCAATCTTTGTATGGACAAGGCCGGACACACCAAAATAATCACCCACCAGATTCATACTACTGACGAGGTGCCTGTCCGGAAGAAAGCCTATTCCATACCTGTGCATAAACAACAGATAGTAGAGGAAGAAATTAAACAGATGCTGGCACAGGGGATCCATTAGACCATCCACCTCTCCTTGGGCATCCCCTGTGGTTTTGGTGAGAAAAAAGGATGGGGGAACTCGTTTGTGTGGACTTCCGAGCCCTCAACAGTAAGACACCACTAGACGGTTTCCCTATGCCGCAGGTCCATGAAATCCTGGAATCCCTGTACGGGGCAGCCTTCTTCAGAACCCTTGACCTAAGGAGTGGTTATTGGCAAGTGGAGATGAGCCTGGAAAAAACGGCTTTCATTACCAAACAGAACCAATATGAGTTCCTGTGTCTCCCTTTCGGTCTTAAGAATGTGGCAGCTACCTTTCAGAGGCTTATGACCATTGTATTGGCTGATGTGATTGGCAAATTCTGCTTTGTATACATCGATGATATAGTGGTGTATTCTGGAGATCTCAGCACTCACCTCAGCCATTTGCAGCAGGTATTTTCTCTTCTTGAAGCCGCCGGACTCACCCTCAGTCTGAAAAAGTGCAATTTATGCCAACAGTCACTTTCTTTTTTGGGTCATGTAATATCAGTGGAGGGGATTCAAATTGAACAATCTAAGGTCAAGGCTATTCAAGCATATCCCATCCCACGTGACATCAAAGGGGTGCAACGCTTTTTAGGACTTTCTGGTTGGTATCATAGATTCATTCCCCATTTCTCGGAGCGTGCTGCTTCTTTGCACGCTCTTAAGAAAAAAGGAGCCTCGTGGGGATGGACGGTGGAATGCCAAGCCGGTGGTGTGGTACAATATACTGTGTAAAAAGCAATATCACTGGTTGGTGTTTTTTTCCTGGACCTTTAGATTTATTAACTGCATTTCTGAATAAGAAAAGGGGAGGTTTGTTTCACTGTCATCCCCATAACAGATGCTTTCTGTTTATTTTGGATTCCTAGTCATGCCCCTGACACTAGGGCCAGTGGTTGGGGCTTTATTCTGTATAACAGAAGAACATGTACAGTACAAAATGGATGCTTCTTTCCTATCAACCGCTCGCTATCACTAGTGCGCAGCCTGCGAACTGAGACAATACATGTTTATCAAATAATTCTGTAATATTAGTCGAAAAATATACAAATACAAAAATGTGTAACTTTTTGTCACACATGCCAGTCACGTGTTGCGCACGAGGCACCTGAAATGAGTGCATCACTGTGTATATAAACACGGATATGGTAGACAGCCAGTGCTCAGAGACTGAGTCTACTGCCCAGTTTCCATCCTGTCATGGCTACCAGGTTCTGTGAGTATTCTCGGTTTATCTTACTCTTGGTATTACTGTGCTGTTTGTATGTGAACAAGGGTTCCTGGTGGGAATTCTTACTCTTTAAATAGAGCATTCTCTGAGTAAACGGCGTGACTTACCGGCTCTCTCGTGTTCAATCCACGATTGGGTTTATCCACCACGCAACACTGGGCAAACAGTTACCCAGCCGATTGGGCCAGGATGTGTGAGACCGTGAATTGGCAAGTAGCTGAGATCGGTGGACTGAAACAGGAGGTTGCTGGGCTGCGGAAGGCTCTCCAAGAGTCCTTTGTGACTACTGCCCCTGTCATTATTCCAGAACCCAAAATAGCTTTACCGGAGAAATATAATGGAGTAGATGGGAAGTGCAAGGTCTTTCTTACCCATGTTGATCTTGTTTTTGTGTTACAGCCAACCCGTTATCCCACTGACCGCTCACGTATCGCACTTCTCAGCTCTCTACTCATTGGGCAGGCAGCCGAGTGGGCCACGGCGGTCTTGAGAACAGATAGTGATGTGGCTTATTCCTATCCCCCCAACTCAAGACCACCTTTCAACATCCAGACAGCGAGGTGGAGACCGACATTCGCTTGTATCATCTGCGGCAGGGCGACCATTCGGTAAGTCGATTTGTCGCTGAGTTTTGAACTTTGGCTGTCCAAACTTCCTGGGGCAACTCAGCTCCCCGAACAGCCTTTTATGAGGGGCTGGTGGGTCACCTGAAGGATGAGTTAGCTGGGCGAAAGCCCCCCTATACTTTGGAGGTACTAATTCAACTTTGTATGCGAATTGATCAGCACATGAGCTCTCGTCCCAAGCCTGCCTCTTGTACTCTGCCGCCAGCGAGTCTCCGAACGAAGACCACCATCTCAATGGATCCAGTCAGCACTTCACCTCCATCCGTGAACCACTAGGAGCTGGGGAACCTGATGCAAATAGGATGCACCTCCCTGACTCCAGCAGAGAAGGCACAAAGATATCGTGAAGGCTTGTGTGCCTACTGTGCCTCCCCGGATCACCATCGAGCAGTGTGCCCTCTCTGCCCAGGAATCAGACCAGGTGAGGAGAGGGAGGAAGTCACCTGGACTTGTTAACAGCCTCCAACATCATGCCGACCATTTGCCAACTTATATTACCGGGTCACATTGTAACAAACCTTCCCTTATGCAATAAAGTAAAGCTGTCAAAAGATTTGGTAATAGGGTAGGGAACAAACCACCAACACTTTATATTGGATTCACGCCGTGTATTATACATTAGCCAAACACATACCTACATTTATACACAATCCCCCCAGACTCTCACAGTCCATATATACAAAGGTTTGATTGAGTCCATCAAAGTTTGTTATAAATTAATAGTCCTTTTAGGCCTGCTGGCCCCGAAACCCCAGGCCCTCAGACCGACGGCAAGAAGACCAACACCCATGGAACAAGAAAAAGGACAAAAAGAAAAACCCACCTGCACATAGCAGGTGGAGTACTCTGACCTATAGTTAAGGCTATTTAAAACCTTATTTACTTTGTCTATTTTGGAGTGAGATTGGCCGCGAACGAGTCCTTCGCCCTACTCTTTAGGTAAGCCCGAACCCACACCAGCTCGCCTTCCTCAAATGTGACAGCTCGGCGTCAGGTGTTATAGTACTTTCCCTGGCGCTCTTGGGCACAAGTCACGTTGCACCAGACTGCCTGAAATAGAGCTTCTTGCCACTCCACCGTCACGTAGGCCGGATGATCAGGAGAGATGTTTCTTGTTATCATCCTCTCCATGGGCCCCTTTAATTTCCTTCCCAGGGCCACTTCAGCTGGGGTGTAACCAGTGCTCTCTTGACAGGCGATGTTAATGGCAAAGTGAAATTCAGGCAATCATTGGTCCCAGTGCTTGTGCTTTCCTTTAATATAACCAGCAATCATGAACTTGATCGTTTGGTTTGTCCTTTCTGTTATGTTTGTCTGCAGGTGATAGGCAGTGGTGAGCTTCTGCACAACTCCCCATTGACGGCAGATGGTGTTGAGGAGCTGGGAAGTAAATTGCGGTCCCATGTCAGAAACAAGGTAAGCCGGGGTACCCCACTGGGTGAAAATCTCCTTAGTCAGTATGCTGGCAATGCGGTTTGTAGAGGGAACAGTTCCATCCACTTGCTGCAATAGTCCACTACCACCAGGAGATGTTTGTTAAGGCGGGAAGACCGCGGAAAGGGCCCCAACATAAAACCTGGTTCGATGACTGGGATACTCTGTAGTAGGCCGGCCAGCTTGCTTAATATGAGGTTTGTGAATCTGACAGGTGGTGCAGTTCTTACAGTACTCCCAGACATCTTTGCATATCTTTGGCCAGTAGGCCACTTCCAGTAGCCTTCTCAGGGTCTTCACTCTCCCCAGATGTCCTCTGAGAGGATTATCATGAGCATATTGGATGTACTGCTCTCTCAAAAATGTGGGAACGACCAGCTGGAGGTGAATGCCATTAGCCGGTTTGGGAGTTTTATGATAGAGGTATTTGTTCGCCACACCGAAATGAATGTTATTTATGTCTGGGTTTGAAGCTTCGGCCTCTCTCCACAGGGATTGCAGCATTTTATCTGTTCTTTGTGCTTTTTCCACCTCTCCCCAGTCACTAGGCAGATCACACTTCTGGTCCAGACTCTGGTGGATGGCTAGTTGCGCACTTGTGGCTTCCCCCTCTGAGCAGTGAGATAGGCAATCAGGGTCAGTGTTGCATTGACCTTTCTTATATTGGATCACAAATTCAAAGACCCGCAGCTGGAGTATCTACCTGGTGAGGCGGGAGGATGGATTTGGCTGATTAAATACCCATGTGAGGGCTGCGTGATTGGTAAGGATGGTAAACGGCTTTCCTTCCAGGTACTGCCGCCACTTCTCTACAGCCCATACCACAGCAAGGCACTTCTTTTCTGAGGCTGAATACCTTCCCTCGGCCCCTTGAAGCAAACGGGAAGCATAGGCCACTACATGTTCCCCATCTGCATGCTTTTGGGTAAGCACGGCCCCAAGCCCCACATTGCTGGCATCAGTCTGCACTATAAAAGGCTGACTAAAACCTGGTGGTGTTGAACTCTGAAGGGCCTGATAAGGTCCTCTAAGGCTGCTTGACACTCGGTGGTCCATTTCCATGGGGCTCTTTTTTTCTTAAGAGTGTGCAGAGGAGTGGCACGCTCTGAGAAATGGGGAATGAACCGGTGGTACCAGCCTGAAAGTCCCAAAAAGCGTTGTAACTCCTTGATGTTACATGGAGTGGGGTAAGATTGAATAGCCTCAACTTTAGTTTGCTCAGTTCTAATACCTTCTACAGATATTCCATGGCCCAGGAAAGAAAGTGACTGCTGACACAAGTTGCACTTCTTCAGGTTGAGCGTGAGACCGGCGGCTTCAAGAAGTGAAAACACCTGCTGCAAATGGTTGAAGTGAGTATTAAGGTCCCTTGAATACACCACTATATCGTCAATGTAAATGAAGCAAAATTTGCCAATAACATCGACTAATACAATGGTCATAAGCCTCTGAAAGGTGGCAGAACTCATATTGACTGCATTTGGTGATGAAAGCAGTTTTTTCAATGCTTTCTGGATTCATCTTCACCTGCCAGTAACCACTGCCCAGATCAAGGGTGCTGAAAAAAGCTGCCCCGTACAGGGATTCCAGAATCTCGTGAAACTGCGGCATGGGGAAACCGTCCAGTGGTGTCTTGTTGTTTATGGCTCAAAAGTCCACGTAAAAGCGGGTTCCTCCATCCTTCTTCTTCTCCAGAACAACAGGTGATGCTTATGGAGAGGTGGATGGTTGGATAATCCCCTGGGCTAACGTAGTTGATCTCCTCATCCACAATTTGTTGTTTATACACCGGTACGGGACAGGCTTTCTTTCGGACCAGAACTTCATCAGAGGTGTGAATTTGGCGAGTGATTATTTTAGTGTGTCCAACACTGTCTGTGCACAGATTGGCCCAGTAGTTGTTTTTTATCTTTACCAGGTATGTTGGCTTTGCTGACTAAGGTGGTTATCATTTCTGCTGTGGTACTTGATATTTGGGGTAATGGGTTGGCCATATACAGAGTTATTCTATAAGGAGGTAAGGTGCAAATTGCGAAAGGCCCACTCTGCCTGCCTGGAGTCCTCAGAGAGTGCCCCCAAGCTGATTGCCTGCGTTCGTGCGTTTTTACCCTCTTGCAGCTATTCTGGATCGAGTGGGGGGGTTGGACACAGACCGTGCAGGGGGGAATGGAGTGGAAGTAGCTTTTGGCTGCTCGCTAATCATAGCTTTTAACTGTAAGTCGCGTCTCTTCACGCATTCCACCATAGACTGCCCAACATCTCGTAACTGTGCCTCACATTGCTGTATCACGATGTGACATACCTGCTGCAGGTTGCTATGCACGTCTTCTATCTGCTGCTGGCAGCTCGCCAAGTCAGCTGTATGCTGGCTCTGTAAGTCTCGCACTTGTTTCCCCAACTCACTCATCCGTCTGTCCATCTTTTCCTCAAGTGTCAGCAGTTTCCAGCTGACTGAAGCGAGTGGCCAGCATGGAAATGACAAGGCTGTGGTCATCTTCCTCAGCTGGTGGGGGCGGCGGCGGAAGCTGTTCCTCGTCAGCTTCAATGAGGGTCGGATCCATCACAGCGCCTTCCCCGCGTCCCGGTTCATTCTCTTCAGACCCCTCATCATTGGCCTTGAGGTAGAGGCTGCTCAGGGTGTTGATGAAGTCCTGGATCAGCTCCCTCCGAGTCACAATGTGACCAGCGGTCATAACAGCTGACAGAGGAGCTAGTGACTGACACTTGGAACGTGCTTCAAACCCATGCATGCTGGGTGGCTTACTGTTAAGGTTGTTTCTTGGGGATTTAAGTGATTTATGTAACAGTTGGAGTAAATAAAGTGGGGAATTGTATCGAGAGGCTTTAAGGGCTTGATGTATTTGGGTGTGTGTTCGGCAATGCTAATGCTAATAGCTGGGAAGCTAGGCTAAGGCTAACAGCAGAAACATTACAACAGTATGACTTTGTGGTCCCTGTTCGGGCGCCACTGTAACAAATTTTCCCAGATATGTTTAAAACCTTTGAAGTGATTAAAAATCCAGGTTTACAATTAAAACAATACAAAATCCTGCATAGAGTGCACTACACAGGTCATCAGATGTCATCAGCTCCTAACAACGGCTCACACTGTCAATGCAATACACCTGACAATTACATACACACTCTATGGTTCTGTCCACCTGTTCAGAGGTTCTGGTATGGGATTTGTGAAAACTTATCAAAGTGTCTTAAATGTTCCATTCCAGCCTCTCCTTCAGTCTGCTTGTTGGGTGACCTAGATGGTGTCACTACAGAGGTTAACACAATCCACGTGGCTTTCACCGCCATATGCATTGCTAAGAAGACTGTCCTAATGAACTGGAAAAATAAAAATAATCTTAATATCAAACAATATAGAGATTATTTGTTGGACTATATTAGTCTTGACACAGCATCTGCTGCCACATTAGATCAATCTCTCTGGGATACTTTGATTGGCTCCATCACCTAGTGTGAGTGGGGGCCACGATTCTGTCGGGCTTTGGTCTTGGTTGCTGAAGTGGGGGGGGGTGGGCATGCGGGCTTGGGGCATCTGGGAGTTCTCTAGGGGTGGGTTTCTTGGGGGGTGTCCGGCGCTGGGGCTGCGGTCCTGGCTTGGATGGGGCGTTGGTGGCTCTTGGGTGGTGTTTCTCTGGTGGCTGCATGAGGCGCTGCTGATGAGGCCTGTGCTGGCGGACATAGGTCCAGGGTGATCTTGGGGTCATGGGGGCGCTCTGTCTCTGGGGGGCTTGGGTCCTGGTTGGTGTGCTGCCGGGGCGTGGGTTGGTGCTTGCTCTGGTGCCCGGCCCTGGTGCGGGGTCCTTCGACGCATGGGTGGAGCTGGGGGCCTCTTTAGCTGGTGGGTATGGGGAAGACGGGCCTAACCTGGGTGTCTATTGTTCTATGTAGTCTGGGAGTTGACTGAATGTTGGGGTGGGAGTAATTTTTCCTCTGTTGTTGGGTCTGGAGGGGCCACTGCCCCCGGCCCTGGGTGGATTTTGGGCAATGGGGGTCGCCTATGGGGGTCAGTAGGGGAGCTGGCTCCAAAGGCGGTACTTGCCCCCTCTTATTATTTCCTCCCCATCCCTGATGCTTCCCTCCTCCCGCTCCATCACACCAACATACAGGTAGGGCTTTGGGGTGCAGGTGCGTTGCTGGGATGCAGGGGAGGTTTTCCTCCTCTGTCTCCTCGCGACCACCTGCATCTCAATCTTATATCACATCCTAGACACACTCATTACTTACTGTCACATCACACATACATATAGGGCCTTGGGGGTGGGCACACTGAATGGCATCCAGAGGGCAGGCTGTTCAATCAGACTCACCTCTGGTAAGTAGAGTAGAGCTCTTGGGAGGGGCAGAGCTGACACGAGCTGCCAGTGTCTTGCCCCTCCCCTGTTTTAAAGCACTTTAGAACAATACACACCAACACTACATTCGAGCGTGTATGCTTGTGTATGTGTGTGCCTGGTTGTCTACATTCATGTGTCTACATTCATCATGCCACCACACCCTGCCGGTGGAAGATGCCCCCGGCCGCTGGTGGGTTGGTGGTTTCTTGCTCCGGGGCTGGGCGCTCGGGTGAGTGCTGGCTCACTTTCGGTGGTCGCTGGGTGGCGTCTGGCTCTCCTGGCTTGGCGGGGCACTGGTTGGGACCGGACTGCCCCGGAGTGGCTGACCACCGGCGGAGAATGCGGTCCTGTTGCTGTGCCCCCCAGGGGCGTCTGTATTGTGGCTGCAGGCTCTCATCTGCCCTTTTCGGGTGGGAACTGCAGTTGTCCCTGCACTGGTTCTTCTGGGACTCCCGAGCTCTGGGGGGCCTCTGGATGTCGGGGGCCCGCATCTCCACCTTGTCTGCTCCATGACTTGCGGGACGGGGCTGTGGTTCCCCACACACACTATTAAACATTTACATTATGAACCTTATGAACACAAGCGTGCTCACACACACACAGGTGTACACACACTCACTCACACTGGTGTAAAAACAGGTGCTTACACACACACACACACACACACACAGCCTTGATCTGCTGTTGCTTCAAAACATAATTTGTATTTCAATACATATTTTACTATGTGCGCTGATAGGCTTTAAGATTTAGGATTTACTGAGTCATACAGATGATGGTGGTTGCCAGTTTCTCTGCTGTTGTGTCTTCTGTTGTTTTCTCTTTTTTTCAGCAGGTATGGAAGCAGATTATCTGTTTGTTTGTATTTTCTTTCCCTCCCCTTGTCTTTTTCCTTCATTTTTTTTTCTGTTTTCTTTCTTCTTGTGTTCCCCGGTCTTTTAGGTCATAATATGGCTTTTTATTTTTAAAAAAGGGGTATTTAAAATTAAATATAGTCAATTAATTTAAAAAATAAATAAACAAATTTCAATAATAATAAAAAAAGGCTGTGAATGATGATAGCACAGCTACACATACACACTGTTATGTGTTATCTGTGTTCTACCAGCAGTTCTACCTCCAAACTATCAAATACTTTAGAGATAGACCTGCATCTTTCAGTCCATCATCCATTATTTTCAAACTCAAATGTATTATACTACTTAAGCAAAGACGACTTCTGATGAAGATTCTGATAATGAAGGGTTTATCTGCAACAGAGAAAAGTGTATGTGTGTCCAAATAGAATATTTTGTTTGTTTTTTTCTCCCAGAACTCCTGTAAGCAAGAGGCTGGGAGACATGCATGTAAGCATGCATAGATTAGTGACTAGTTTGTATGCATGTTCATGTTTTTGGTAGCTCAAAACTCATGGATCGTCGCCTATACACACCATCCTCACAAAACAAACTTTTTGTAGATGAGAGTGTTGCGGTCTGATTAATAACTCAGTGCTGCAAGACACACAGGGGGAATGGCTAAGACCACTGCTTGACAAACTTTCCTTGATCAGCTAATGGTAATGATTTATGGAGAGGTTAGAGATATGGGCCTCAAAAGTAACTAAGCATCAAGTCTGTCCTCGCAAATTAATCAGACCTTATAACTTGCCATATATTCATGATGATATGACAAAAAGAGATCACAGTATTTCATGACACACGACAGGCCACAATACATATTATTTCTGATTATCTGTTTATTCTTCACATCTGTATAAGGTGTTTACTGGCTATGATTAGTTATGGGAATCTCTGCTCTTCTTAATGAGTCGGATCATTTGGATCAGATCACTAAGAAGATCTGGCTCCTTTGGCTCTTAAACGCTAGACAGACAGGCAAATTCACTGTTTTTAATGATGGCGAGTGGTAGCTTTGACCATCTGATGCCAGTTCGGCATCTGTTAGCAAACTAGCACAGCACACATCACAGGACAGCTTTTCAAAATGTGTCGAATGACAAAATCTACTAAGGCTGAACAAGTGTTTTGATTGTATTTGTCCATTATAAAATCCCTTATTATAGGGCTTACATTTAGGCAAAACATAAGGTTAAAATTTATAAACTGAGGTTGGTTGCCTTAGGAAACCTTAAGAAAAGTTAACTAAAGAGCAGACAACAATATTAATAGTTAGTGCCTACGTTTAGCCAAAATGTTTAGAGGCTGACTTGAATACAAGCTTAGCTTGGCTTAACTAAGGTTAAGGTTTATAAAATGGGATTTTAAAATGGCCAAATAAAATCAGAACCATTGTTCAGCCTTACCTATGAAATGTAATCCTGCGGAATCTGGTTTGGAACGCACAGCCCCAAGCAGAACATGCGTGAGGGATCTTTATCCACTAATTCACTCCACAGCAGTGCCTCTCGCAATATGGTGCTGACGTTGACATATGATGCATCTGGTCATGCGGCATCTAGTAATATTCTACGTCTGATCAGTCTAGTAATATTCTGTGTCTGTGGTCAGTCTAGTAATATTCTATATGTGTGGTCAGTCTAGTAATATTCTATATCTGTGGTCAGTCTAGTACTATTCTGTGTCTGTGGTCAGTCTCGTAATATTCTATGTCTGTGGTCAGTCTCGTAATATTCTATGTCTGTGGTCAGTCTAGTAATATTCTAGTAATATGTCTGTGACCAAACGGCTCTTCGTTTTCCCAAATTTAGTCAAAGAAGAACTCATTCACGACCGAGAGCAGTCTTGACAGATTGAGTTTTGTTTGAAACGATTCGCACAGCCTAGCAACCCATAGCAGAGTGCGTTCTAAAATATATGAAAACATATACAAAAATAAACATTAAGTACATGAAAAACACATAGTTTTGCTATGTTTTAAAAATGTGCCATGACAATATGGTTTTATTTATATCACATTTGACAGAGATTATGGCTTCAAAAAAATTATTTGGTGCCCAAATATTTTGAGCTTAGGATTCAATGGGTCCTAAGGTTTTTATTTTGTTTGGAGCCATGCTATGCCCAAACGCCTCTTTGTTTTCGAAAATATAGTCAAAGAACCGACTCGTTCCTGACTGACACATCTCTATCGTGTTGACAGATTAAGTTTCGTTTGAAACAATTTGCACGACCTGGCAACCTGTTGCAGAGCGCATTCTATAATATAGGAAAAATAAACACGAACTATACGAGAAATAGTGTTTTGCTTTGGTAACAATTTAGTCCATGTCGTGATTTCTTGTTCTGTTTTTACGCTCTTTACATGGGGTAAGATCGGAGACAAAATGTGCCATGACATTTTTTTCATTTATATCACATTTGAAAGAGATTATGGCTCCTTAAAAATAATTTGGTGCCCAAATATTTTGTGTTTAAGAGCCATTGGCTCCTAAGGTTTTTATTTTGTCTGGAGCCCTGTCTTGCATAAAGGGCAGTGAACTTGGGCAGTGAACATTTTTGCTCGCCATGACAATTCCCCTATTTGTCAGTTCTACAGAGAAACAAGGGATACAAGGCAGGAAAAACAAGCCATTTATTTCTCCAGGACTCTTGACATCTGAACTGAAATCTTGTCTGCTGCCAAAGTAATTAAATATGTCTCTGTGCAAGTACAGTAACCCCCACTTTTTGAGGGAGTTACGTTCCAAGAGCACCCGCATATAGTAAAAGACTACATTGTTGTGATGTAGTTAAAAATGCCTAAAAATGCCTATTTTTATAGTGTTTCCCCCAATATGCCCCCAGATATGCTCCAAAACACTTTCATTTCATTTTAAACTCATTAGCCTTAAAGTAAATGTAAAGGTAAACCCATATTCATACTGTACAGTTTACACTAAACTCCTGCTGAGCTAGAATGTAATATATCGATGTTACCCCTCTATGGACTGTACTGTAGTTCATGCACAGGCGTTTCTTTAGTATTTGCTGTCGTTTTCTTTGGCATGTACTGTCGTTTTCCTTGGTATAAGCAGGGTAAATACAGTAATAAATACATTCATTGTCAACTTCCGCCGCCGTCACGGGCGGCAGCTTGTCTGGCATGCTCTCTGCTTTTTAAGCTACTTTCCTCTTTCTTTCTGTTTTCCTCTTATTTATTTTTTGTTTTTCT
>JBBPCY010015138.1:0-15240 GCA_037974405.1 Brachyalestes nurse
TGGTGAACGTGGTCGTAGTGTCTGTAGGAGAGGTGTTGGTCGAGGTGGAGGCAGCAGGAGAGGGAGAAATAGGGCTGAAGTAGCCGTAGCACTAGCTCTCCCCATCCAGCGCTCCAAAGGGGTTGGAGTCTCCGTGCTACACGCGGCCGTGGTGTGTGTGTGAGAGCTGGGAGACGTAGGAGAGGCAGCAGGGGTGATCTAGATATGAATAGGGCTGGAATTAGCGATGATAATAGTGGCTGGGATGATTTGAGAAACAAGGGAGCGTTATCAGGACTGGATCAAATGCTTTGATGAGCCTGTTGGTGTATAAACGTCATAATGACATCATAATATGCACATTAGATGAGCATATTTATACCTCAAATAAACTTTGGGTCATGCCCAACATTTTTCTAATCTTTATCCCCTTGTAAGCTACAAGCTTTTGAAATATTTATTTTTTTGTGTTTTTTGTGGTTATTTAATTTTATAGAATATTGTATTTTGAAATCACTGGGCATTTCAAGTTGTTATAAGTAGTTTGTATGTTTCACTGTGAAATTAAACATTTTACTATTAGTCATTTGTATGCGACTTTTCATTGATATACAAGCAAGTGCCCTTTAACATATCGCAATCGCTTATCGCAATATTGATCTCGATAATTGCAATATGTCTTTTTTCCCAAATCATGCAGCCCTATATTGAATCACAATCTACGAAGCAAGTTAGTAGAGACGAACGAAACGTCAGCCTGCGCTGGTGCTGCACTAACAGAACAAGATGACTTGTACTCTGGCTACCATGCTTTTCATGTGCATGGAGAAAAATCTACAATCTACCTGTCCCACATACTGCTATTCCTTTGTTTCACCCCATGCTTTTTGGATTTTGCTTTTCAGCATAAATTATGGTCAATTTGTATACCTAGTCTATGAGAAGTTCATTAGCATACTTAAATATATCCAGGGGGTATATTTCCAGAGATACCACAGAAAACAACCTAAACAAAAGTAGCTGTAAGGAAAGGCCACTTAACATGCTACACAACATGTTTCTGTCCTTTTGCAAAATAGAACATATGCAAATGAAGTTTCCAGTCTCTAATAGGCATTTAAAATGAGTTTTTGCTTGTTTAATGGTAATGACTAGCAACTATTTACCCAACAGTGTACTGAAAGGACAGACAAGCACGAGAATAAAAAGATCTAGATCCATTTCTTGATCTCACTCAAACTGAGGAAAGACACTGGCTCAAAATGTGCATTTCCAAGTAAAGAGAGCTTGGGTGAGAGGCAGGGGACCACATGGTTACTTTTCAAAAGTAGGTCAAAGTGGGGAAGCCATTTTGATTTTGTCAGGGCATGCTGAAATTCCTAGGTACACACGAAGACACAAATAGAATGCAACTGTCCAAACAAGTCCAAGCTATCAACACCATCAATCGCCCTTGCACATCTGTAGAAAGGCATGTCTTGCAAAGTATGCGGATACTGCTGCTACATCTGACAAGAAAAGAAAACATGGGCCTGACTGCTGTTTATGGCTTTACAGAGTTCTACTGTGTCAAAATAGGTGAAAGGTTACAGAATTGCACCTCAAAAAACACTGCCATCATTTTTAGTCAGTCAACTCTTGTGTGCCAACTCCCTTTTCTCTTTGAGCATTGAGCACTGTTGTCCAGGTGTCCAGATACAGATTAAGTTAGTCAGTTAAACTACAGTTAAGTTGGGTTGACAAAACCCGTATTTTTGTTTTAGTGCTTAGTGCAGTGGTGAGTCATCTATATAAGCAAGTGGTTAAAACTAAATTGTAAGGAAATTTTGGGAACACAGGCAGTGTATTCATGAGTGTGCTCACCAAAAATCACCAGAGCAATCTTCAGAGCACGTAGTGAGTGTGAGTAATTAGTGTAATCTAGTGCCAAATACCATTACAAAGTCTTGGGGAATGGGGTGGAAAATGGAAGAAAACAAGAATAAGGATTACAGCTTATAGGTCCCAAGGTAAGAAAATAGATCTAGGTACAGGCAGCTAAATATAAAGGGAAGAATCTCAAAAATGTAATGCAATAGGGGAAACAATGACAGATGTTAAGGTTTTGTAAAACCCTGTTATGAAGAGAGGAAGTCTTCTTTTAAATCAAAAACAGTCTTCAAAGCGCTATTTTGTGTCTGTTTGCTGTAACCAGCAATACAGTTGCATCAATACCAATCTCATTTAGGCCACTGCTGTGGTTTTGCATGCCCTATGATTAGGGTGCCCTGTTTCATATCATCTCCAAACTGAACTGACCTTGTGGATCTACAAGCTGACGAGTATGACTTAAAAAAAAAAAAAAAAAGGTAACCAACAAACAGCTTTTCAGATGCTACTGAAGCTATCAAACACATGTGGTGACATCTTGCAAAACCAAAGCAATATTATTTAGTTTTGCCAAGAATGTGTTTTTATGATTTAGGAGTCATTTATCTTATTTATAGTGAGACTTAAGTTTGTGAACCATGTTACTGTTTATAATTGCAAAAACATTTATGTAAGACTTACATATAATCATCTTTTATTATTTAAAGAACAGTCTAAACTTCACAACTGTTTGTGGAAGTAATCCCAAACCAGCGATTTTCAGGACTGAACAAGTTACTGCTAATATTCACACATCTGCCACTTACTTTCTACTTACTTTTTTTGTACTTACTTTCTTTAAATGAAAGACCAAGTAAACTGGCTTCCCTACTTCTAATATTAGAACCCCTGACATTTACACAAATTGCTATTTCAAAATCCAATGCCAACAGTATACAAGACCAGGGCAAAAATCACACATGCATACATTTCAGCTTTTCAGCTGTGTGGGTGTAAAAGGCAAGCAGCCCAGTAGCTTTACATAGTGCCTCTACATAGAGGCACAGCTATTGGTTAAATGTCTCTCTCTCTCTCTCACTCACACAGATGCAGAATGTGAAAAGACTTAAGGTCTGTCCATTTTGTTATCCAGTGCTTTGTTGACTGCCCCGTTACAATGACACTCTCTATAGAATTTAGCATTCATGGATGCTTCATTGTGTCTTAGAGGTACTGTACAGGCACCCCACAATGAAACTGGACAAACATTTAAGCTTAACACTTAAATCAATTAGAGTACTAAATCTTAATCAGAGTACTAAACATGACTGTACATCGCCACCTCATTAGTTTGGAAACTAAGAAAGATAGAGGTCATGCCTTGAATCCCCAGTGATCCAGCTGGTGAGGAAAACACTGGATCCCAGAGGAGAACACTGATCCAACATGTGTCATCAGCAAGGCTTCATTATCCATATAAAGCACAGGGCTAGTACACACAAATTTGTGGAGGTGCCACATCACAGTATGTTCTGCAGAATCTTTTGATTTCAAAACACTGAAACGTGACGGTAGCAAAACATGCTCAGGTACTAATGTACGCCTTTGCTACTATAAAGTGGCAGTTCACAATGATTTTGGAATCATATCCATACAAGCAGACAATTGCAAAAAAACGAATTAATCTTAATAATAATAATAATCTTAATAATAATAATAATAATAATAATAATATCAATATCAAAATGCCATTTAATGTACCCTGACAGGACAAAACAATTAGGGTTCTGTGCTACAGCATTTGTTTTAATTTATCTTAATTTGTAACCCTACAGAAATTAATGGTTTATTTCTCTACAGCATTAGTCCTGGCAGATGCAGTCCTAGTTTCCACATTTTATAAAATGTTTGTGTATTTGTGTTGGAAGATATATACATGAATAATATCATATCCAGATCTGCCCTCAGCGCCCACAATCAATACACCCGTACTATAAAGCCCAAACTTTTTTATTAATACAGTGGAAATGTCTTATCCATGTTGACCTTGTTGACCTCTTATTCAGAACAGAAGATTGAACTGGGGTATTGACTTGTTGTATACACATGCAGATGTGTTATGCTTTGTGATTAAGCTCAAGAGTGGAAAATTAATGAAAGTTCATTAAAATAAATTAGATATTAGCATACAGACTTTAGTATATCATCATCTATTCCTTTTAATATTGTGATTTGTATGTGTTTTATACTTAGTCATTGTCCTATTACGGAGGATAAGACTTTTCCATGGAAATTTTGTCTAGAAGAATGGATGCCTCTCTACTCAAAATAAGTGGAGATGGCTTGATAATTCTGGCTACCCTGGAATTATGATGATTAAGATACAATACACCAGAACTGACCCTTCTTGCGCAATGTTTAAACGTGTATCAAATATAAAGAGAAGCTTAAATTTAAGCAAAAATCATATAATGCCCCATTAAATTAATTTACCTCTCTTGGAAACCTGTCAAGCTTAATTGATTCAGATCAAACGATTTAATATAAGACAAAGACCACCTGAGTAAACACAGTGTTAAAAAGTATTTTTAGTTCTTTAAGGGTAAAAAAAAGTTATCCAACACCAACTAGGTCTGTGTGTATAAAGTACCTGTAGGTAATCAATCAACTAATCAATTTGGCATCCCACCTAGGCTTAATTACTGACCGCCGTTTTGTAACCATACATCACTTAACTACTTTTTAAGAAAAGCAGGCTAAAAGACCCCAACAAGCAGAACACAGTCACAATCAAATGAAATTACAGGTGAGATGTGAAAGAAAAATACTGAAATGTATCAGCCTGGAAAAGATGAGATATTTTTGAGGCTCTAGGACTCCGAGCCACCATCTCAAAATGGAAAGAGCAGTGGTGAATCTTTCCAGAAGTGGCCAGCCAAGAGCACAGGAACAACCCATCTCAGAAGTCACAAAGAACACAGATAAAAATCCAAGGCACTGCAAGCCTCACTTGAAACAGATAAGGACACAGCATGATTCCACTATTACAGACTGGGCAAAAATGTTATCCATCAGAGTTGGAATGCGAAAACTACAGATAACCAAGAGGAACTTAAGCTTTGTCTCACATTTGTCACAAACCTTGATGACTCCCAAAACCTTTGGGACAATGTCACCAAACAGAAGCTTTGACAAAGAAAAATTGGCCAAGATCTTTCCATAGTGATGTGAAAGATTAATCCTCAGTTGTAGTGTTATAGTGCAGTTGCTGCTGCTAAAAGTATGCAAATTTAAGAGCAAGAACAGATCATTTTGAATACACTTGTTTTGTTGTGGTTATACATCCACTTTTTGCAATGTTTTAGGTGTTTCAGTATAATACAGCACAAAGCAAGACAAAAAATCCAACACCCACGCACTACTGCAGCTGTGGGCAATGGCCTTAGATATACTCAGTACCCTTGACAAAATGTTAAAAACCAGACTGAAATCCCTGCATGCACTTTACAAATCAGATTCTCAGGTTTGCCAATCAGTTCTAAAACATCACTGTTGCACAAACTGGCAAAAAAGTTAATGCTGGCTACGACAGAGAGGTGTCAGTGCATCACAGCTCACTGTGTATGAAACTGCGAAGCCGCAGACTGGTGCCCATGCTGACCCCATCCATTCAGGAAACTGCCTACAAAGTGAACGTGACCATCAAAATTGCACCACAGAACAATGAAAGGGGGAGGCCTGGTCTGATGAATGACATTTTCTTTTACATCAAGTGGACAGCAAGGTGCATGCGTGTTGCTTACTAAGGAAAGAGATGACACCACAATATGCTATGAGAAGGAGGCAATGAATGAGGTGTGATGCTCTGGGCAGCATGTTGGTGGGAAAACTCAAGTTCTGGCATTCATGTGAATGTTACTTGGACACCTACCACCATTCTAAACTTTACTAAAGACCAAGTACAGTAACCCCCCACTTTCACATGGACCAGCAGTCACGGTTTCAGTCCATCACTGATTTTCAAACCTCCCACTTCATTACAACAGTATTCCCTAAAGGCAGTGGCCTCTTTCAGCAGGATAATGTGTCTTTCCACACTGCAAAAAACTTCATAAATGGTTGAGGAACATGACAGATATCAATCTGAACAAGGAATGTGATGGACAAACCGATGCATGGAGTATTTGGTATATGGACTCTTGACCAATGTTTGGTCATGTTTAAAGTACTGATTTAATTAAAACCATCCCAATCCATCTCAGCCTAAAGTGATAAGGGCTATTTACCAAATAAAGAGCAAAATACAGCTTTACCATTAATATTATCCTCAATGACTCACTTACTGTTATGCGGTTAAATATAATTAATGTTAATGATTAGGGAAGAGTAAGTTTGGAAGATGGACACTATGTTGGAACAAAACCCATACTTCATTAAACAATCTTCTGTCTCTTAATTTAACAAACCTCTTTAACATCTGCCATTAACAAACATTCTAAACCTTTTACGCTCCTCCAGTCGACCTACTGGGAACTACTTGGTCATTAATATGAAAGTATATGAATGGTTAGAAATTATTTGACTGACAGCGGCAATCAGATTCTGTTCCCTTGTGGCATGGTGGGTTTCATTTACTCTGGCAGGGTGAGTGAAATCAATGAACCCATTCAATGAGTCTTCCCCAACAAAATAATTGTTTGAATTAAGTCTAAACTCGAGTTGAGAATAAAGATTTAGATTCTTCTACATGATCAATTACACCTTGATCAATTACACACAAACCAAGTAGTTGATTTGCTTGTTTGAGCTACTGATCGCGCATTTTCCACGGTGGCCCCCACAAAAGATCTCTAATGGCATCGCAGGGCTCACAAGTTAACTTTGCTCTACGCACCTGAAGCTCACACCATGCCACCTCCACCCAGGTCTCTGTGTCCAGGCCTTTGTAGACGGTCTTGAAGGAGCCCCTCCCGAGCTCGATGTCGAACTTGAGAAAGCGCCCCCCGGGCGAGGTCGCCACGGCCTTCATCTCGGCCTCCTCCTCATTCTCCTCGCTCGCGCTCTTCGTCGCGTTCCCCCTCCCGTCCGTCGTGTCTCCGTGCAGCCCGGTTGTGGCGGAGCTCGCAGCAGGTCCCCTCCCTTTGTCCTCGTCGGCGCTCGCGCTCTCCGTGGCACTGTCCTTATGCCCACCCTGGCCCTGGCTCTCGGTGCTCGAGCCTTCCCTCATGCTCGAGCGCACGGCCCTGAGGCTCCGGTCCACCACCAGGTTCCGCAGGCTCACGCACTCGACCTCGGGTGGCTCACACGCCTGCTCCTCACTGTCTGCAAACCATAGGCTTCGGCGGATGAAGCGCTGCTGTCGCGCTGCTGCTCCTGCACCACCTCCTCCTCGGCCGTAGCTCGACACGCTCGGGTCGCTGCCCCCGCGCACTGAGCCCGGGACGCCATCGCCCTCCGCCGCCTCGGGTGTGCTGAGAAGATCGCGCCGCGAGCCGGGCACCGAGGGACACTTGGATGCTGCAGGAGCTGCGGGGGCTCCGGGCCCGTCTCCGCGGTCCATGCCGTTGTCTCCACGCCGCTGCTGCACTAAAGCACACTCCTCTTCTCCCGGGGCGCGGGGGGTGGCGGCGGCGGCGCCGCGGCGGAGCTGCAGCAGGCGCGGGGCGTCAACATGGAGCAGCGCGGACTCGAGTTCACACTCCCACGTCCCTCCTCGAGCTGTGGAGGAAACGCATTCAAACGAAACTCTTAACTGTGACCTACATTTCAACAACAAAATAAAGTAGTACATTAGAGAGAGATGCTACATGTCTGCAGCCTCACACTACAGCGTGGGTTGCACAACGTGAGTTATAGCCAGAAACCTAAACTAGGCTACTAACAATGACAAAATAACGCAGATTTGTAGCTGCAGACAAGTATGCGTTGGGTTTCGTAACACACAGCTTACAGAACACGAGCCTAAATTGTCATTTGGCTTAAGCCAGATGTAAGATGCAGCCCACAGCTCGGACATTAATCACAGGGGTTCGCAGATCCAGACAAACGAAAATTTCTTCACTGTGAGCAGGTGCACGTATAGTCTGTGTAGACAATAATAATAAAAATAAGGGTCGCTTAAACAACCTACCAGTGATATCCAGTTTCTAAGCGGCTCAGCCTCTCAGGTGCTCATCCCTGCTGGCTGATGTGACTCAGCTGAGCTCCTGGAAAGGCTTCGTGCGCTTCTTCTCCAAAAGGCTCGAGCTCCTCGCGCTCTGCTGTAATGTCACGAGTTAGCTTGTAGCCAGCAAGCTAATGATCGTCCCAAAAACGCTTAGGCGCCGTTAACAGACGTGTCTCATTCGCCCTTCCCTCAGAGGACCATGTCAAAATGCTGCTTTAACTAAGAAAAGGTGGTGGACTCGGCTCCTTTTTCTGACGTCTTTGAAAATAATAAACCACCTCTGCCCATGCGTTTTCGTGTTATTTGTTTGTGAAAAGATGTCATCTACGCTAAAGCCGCGACTAAACATTCAAAAGCAACACTCGACAGTATAAAAACACAGCTAGACTTCTTTTGTGTCTCGGAAATATACTGCGTTCGTCCAAAAAAATAAAAAGCCGGAGTCCGCAGCTAACCCGGTTTAGTAGGAGACACCGTCCCCACGCCCATGGCAACGACGGGCATGCGCAGCCAATGGGATCGCGCGCCTCGCTCGAGCCTCGCCACTGTTTGGCAACGGAGGTGAGGCGCGAGATGAGAGATGGAACCTATGGATGCAGCGCGTGCACCAAGAGTTCGCTCGATTCAGTTTACCGAACCGACTCTATCGAGCCGTTCTTTTCAATGAACCAACCGTCTGATCAATTCATTCATTACATTATGTTCATTACATTCATTTGGCGAACGTGTTTGTCCGAAGTGTCTTACAACACCAGGAACCACTCCAGTTTCAGGACAGCGTGAGAACCAGAGGAGAGTACTGAGTGCTAAAATCTTTATATAAGAGTAATGCAAGAAGACAGGTAAGTGCATTAGAAAGAAATAACATTTATTTGACAGACGTTTTTATCCATAGTGACGTACAATACGAGGAAACACTCCAGTTTCAGTTTCAGTGAAATGTGAATGAAATGCTTGTTTGCGAAGCTTCAAAGGTATGATAACATACAGAATATTTTAGGATAAATGAGACCAGAATACTACTACTACTACTACTACTACTACTACTAATAATAATAATAATAATAATAATAATAATAATAATAATAATAATAACAATAATAACAGGACAGTTCTAGGTGCTGTATATGGAGTAGTCCAAGAAGATAGATAAGGACGTGCTCAATCTTCAGGAGATTTTTGAAGAGATTCTGATGCTCTGGTCAGCTTAGGCAGCTCGTTCTACCTGCAGGTACCTAGGAAATAGAACAGTGACAAGTTAAGCCAATATTTTCGAAGTCAGTGAACAACTCTTAAGGTGGTGTTGATGTAAGTTTTTTATCAGGATTAATCAGAGATGCTGCAGAGATTAGGATGGGGCTTGCGAATATGATCGAGTGACTCATTGAAAAGAACCGGTTAAAAAAGAACGAGTCCGGCATCCACTTTCACAGCCCGCTTGCTAAAGAAAATGGTACATTCCAGAGATTCCTCCACGCCCCCATCACGGTCTCTATGAGGATCTACAACAGGACAGGCACGCGAACCCAGCCCTCGACTGAGCTAAAATCTGAACAGACCAGTACAGTCAAGCCAGACGCCTCATACAGCTCAAACAGGCTGGACTGTCATGAAACGAACTCAGATTGTCGTGATTGAATTTCCATGCAATCTCACGAGATCACATTTGCCTCTCTCTCCCCCTCCTCTCCCCCTCTGATAAGAATTAGTATAACACATAATGTAACACTGGCATTACTTTTTTGTTATACTAATGTGCTAAGCACACAATGAATCTAGTTTACCTAACTTCACTTGATTGTTTTTTTCCCCCAACTAGACAGATATGCCTCTCTGTAACTTTAAATCTGTCACAGAGCCACAAAATTGTGGGCTTCAAGCACTATTATGATGTGCATAATTGATCCTTTGCATTCAGTTGCACTCACCAGTTTAATAATCCAGGGCAATTAAGATGTCAAAATATACGCTCACACATAGCTCTGATTATAACACAAGATTATTATGCAAGATCAGTCTAAAATCCTTCAATATGGGATTTGAAGCAACTTTCTAGCAAGGCCTGATCCATAAGACCACGCTGCCTCTCATTCAGTGCATAGTCTTTGGACTATAGATGTCTAATCTGTAAACCACTGGTGCTGTTAAGTGACAATTAATAAAACATTTCTACATTTTGGAACTGCACAGTAAAATCTCTTATTTGTTAGCTTATACATTTAACATTCGGCAACCTTATAATACCAGTGATATATGACATATCTTCATATTATATGTTTGTGCGGCTTGTATGATTAACTCGCATCTTTATTTGCAGTATCAAAGTGAGCTATAGGCAGTGTAGGCACTTTATACCTAAATGTACCCAGAGACTTTTCAGCTACTTTATTGTGCACTCATTGCTGACACAGGCCTTTGGATTGCACACACAGCTTGTAGAATCTCCATCAAAAACACTGACAATAGAATGGGATACTCTGGAGAAGATGTACAAGTCTAAGCTCACCATGCTCACAGCCAGATGTCAGCTGGAGGTGTGAAGTATTTGGAATGCCTTACAAGAAAAAACAGCATAGACCACCATAACTAGAAATCAGCATCTGTCACATTTTGGACTCTGTAAAACAAGACCAGCACCAGACAAGCACAGAGCACCAGGGAATTCTTCCTTTCAGCAGGTGACTGGGGGTGCTATTTGTGTACCAGAACTCATCAAAAATCAGCTACTGCAATCAAATACTTACAGAAATGTTCCTAGTATAGTATATCTAGTATAAACTCTTCCCAGAAGAGGCAGGGACTGAGAAAGTAGAGCAAACTCCCCTGATCACACCTTTGATGTTAGAAGAAACACTGGATGAGCAGGTATCCAAGTTTTACATCTATAGTGAGTACTAATAGGATGGAATTTTACATCTCTTACCAAGATATTTATTACATTAAGGAACACGATATAATATTCTATATGGATTCCTAAAATTCAGCTGTAAGCGTACTCACTGCATACAGGTGTCCAGAAGAGGTCTCCCTTCCTGAGTCCTCTGCAACCCAATAGCCTTCTCTGCCAGTCAAAACCACTATACCGTTACAGAGAGCACAGCCTCTCAAGACTCAACTTGGTGTTCTAACTGATGGCAATGGACAGCACCGAACTAACTGTGCACACAGACAGTGGCTATGCTGTTGAGGTAGGTCATGTTCAGAGTCTGTTGCTATGTTATTTTCAAAACCTGTTAGGCTGAAGAGTGAACTTTCAGTGAGTTTTGCAGCAGAACATCGCAGACATCGCAGGTACTTTTTAAACTAGCATAAATCGGATACTCAGCATCTCCCATAGTGTATTTTTAATTAAAATGTTAGACTTGTTAACATTAGAACTGGGATTCAATCTTTACTTTTCATGCAAATTGCTTTAGCTACACTTCTTCAGCATCTCAAGCTGAGGCCTGATGGGACACTTATTCTCATATAGAGAATGGTTGGAAGTCCTTTTAGTCTTAATGCTGACTGGTAACAGATTTGATAAAGATACCCACCCTTCACATAATCTTGGATTCTTGCATTCTTTCCAGCAGACTACCCCCGAAGTTGTGACTTTGGTGGTGGAAATGAGTGTGGAGGCATTTAAGTAGTAATATATATATCTATGCTACATGTACAAAAATATTGGGACACCAGACTATTAGACCAACTTTAATGACATTGCATTCAAACATATAGACTTTAGTATGGAGTTGGTCCCCACTTTGCAGCTATAACAGTTTCCACTCGTCTTGTACGGCTTTCCACAGTATTTTGGAGTGTTTCTGTGAGAATTTGTGCCCATTTATTCTGTAGAACATTTTTGAGGTCAGGCACTTATATTGGATGTTCCGGTTCATCCCAAAAGTGTTGGATGGAGTTGAGGTCAGGGCCCTGTGCAGGCCAGTCAAGTTCTTCCACATCAAACTCATCCCACCTTGTCTTTAATAGACCTTGCTTTGAGCACAGTCATGCTGAAATAGAAAAGGGCCTTCCCCGATTTGTATGAGGGAAACACGCAAGACTCCTCCTACCCCCCTACACACACACCCCCCAGGAAAACAGCTGAGATGCGGCGTTGTCCAAATTGTCTTGGTAAGCTGAAGTGTTAAGATTGTCCAAATATGTGTATATATATTTGTGCTGTCAAGCGATTAAAATTTTTTGATTAATACGTTAAATTCCCAGCCCTAATATATATACATTTTTCTTTTGGAAATAGTACTCTTATCTTCTTCTGGGTTACATGCAGACTACTTAGATGATTTCTTCTGCTGGTCAGATACAGTGCTGTAGCAAAATTTGAAGAAGGAAGAGTGAGTTTGGAATATGAGCCAGTCTCATTAATTAGTTATTTTAAGACTTTCACATAAATTGTTAAATTTATTGTGAATTTAATAAATAAGTTCACAAATATTTAGTATCTAGAGTAAGATTTGTAGCCTCTGTCGTTTACATATCCTGCATCAGACTTTCTCCTATGAATTCCACTCAAAGAAGCCCCAGGATTCATCATCCACAGCCTACTATAAAACCTTGAACCACACAGACCAATATACTTTATTGATCCTTTATTTCCTGATAAAAAAACAACACCATGTCAATAGTAATACATCTCTACAAACATGCTGAATTGCAAACATATTTGTTACCTCAGCTGAACTGCATTCCACTGCTGGTATTCTCGATATTCCTCCCTGTTCAGGCAGTTTGAACTTGCAGAAGCAGGTACATAAGGTATGACGTGATGACCTCAGAGGTGACCTCTTCTTAAATCTTGTCTGAGTCATCAGTGTTTAAGGAGCTGTGTGAGTGGGGAAAATGTAGTTCAGTCTATGGAGGGTGGAGGACAGGGTCTGTGTCAGTTGGGCACCCTAAAGTCTTTATTTGACCCCTTCTTCTGTAATTTTACCCCCATGAGTAATGGTCATAATAAACTGTTAGCCAAGATTTCGGCACCAAGTGGATTGAGACAGGAATAGTATATAAATGAGCAAATCATGTATATTTTAACATTTTGTATATGTAATTTTTGTGTAGTGGTCATTTATTTATATACAGTAAACCCCCGACTACTGTAGGGGTTACGTTCCAAGAGCACCCGCGTATAGTGAAAATCCGCGACGTTGTGATGTGGTAACTAAAAATGCCTATTTTGCGTCACAGGGCAACAGCCAATCAGCAGCAAGGAGAAATAAATAACGTTCTTGGATTGGCTACTTTTAAACTTCTCACCTCTGAGTACAGGTGACTGTGACATCCAGGCATCATTTGCCACGCCCCCTCGTCCACGTGCTGGTTGTTTATGTTTGGATGCAACGCTGAGCAGCGGAGGCTCATTCCATTCAGGTGTCTGATTGCCTTGCTAACTCCCAACACGAGGATGAGGGGGCGTGGCGGATGAGACCCTGACGTCACAAAAGCAAAAACATGCAGAAGATATCTGCGGTTTCCGCGCATATGCTGGGATTTCCGCAAACAATTATTAGTTCGGTTCTCAGAAAAAATCCGCGAGAGACAGAACACGTGACTGGCAATCCGCATAAAAGCAGGGGTGTTCCGCTCTTAGTTTATTGCAATATAGGCACTCTATGAAGTGAACAAATTTTATTTTTAAATGAGTTTATTTTGAAAATCAGTTTCAGGAAGTGACAGGAAATCAGCCATTTTATTTAGTTCCTAGCGGATCACATGTGGTGAAGTATCCACCGACATCAGCAGCAGCACACGCGAGAGCCAAGGCAGAAGCTGCTCATGCACATGTTGCCTTCGCACAGAAAGAGATCAGCATTAAAGTTGACAAAGCAAGATTAGAAGCTAATCTCGAAGCCTTAAATCTGGAAAAGGAAGCTGCAGCCGCAATTGCCCAAGCAGAAGTTTTGGAAGCAGCAGCAGAGATAGAGCTTGAAGCACATCCTAGTTGGAAAAGTCTCCCAGTTATGGTACAGAGTACACATGAACGTGTAAGTGACTGTATCAGAGACCAAGCTATGCAGCTTGACCAACGCAATGAACCAGTCAATCTCTCAATATCAGAGCATCCCATCGCGAAGAGCCCTCCACCATCGTCTAAGTACATCATTAAAGATGAGTATATTGCGAAAGACTCCAGGCCCACACCTTTCCAGCCACAACCAAGTTCTGAAGTAACGCGTGCATACCAGTCCGCTCACACCTCTACTGCACCAGCTCAGCCAGACATAAATGGTCACCTCCAAGTTGACAGTGACTCCTGCAAGAATCAAAGAGCAATACGCCCTACCCTAAGCCAGCGCTAACTTCTCATACACACCCTCCAGAGTCTTCAGTGATGATGACCATGGCGAAGTACCTGGCACGAAAAGAGCTTGTGAGCACTGGCTTAACCCACTTTGACAATCATCCAGAGTCATACAGAGCATGGAAATCTGCCTTCTCCAATACCATTAAGGGTTTGGACCTTACTGCAAGTGAACAGATGGATTTACTCTCAAAATGGATTGGGAAGGAAGAGCAGTTCATATCGACAACCCAAACACTGCGCTCAAAGTGGTCTGGGACAGGCTCGATGAATGCAACGGTGCTCCAGAAGTCATCGAAAGCGCTCTCTTTAGGAAGTTGGACAGCTTTCCTAAAATAACAAACAAGGACAATTACAGGTTAAGGGATCTTGGAGATCTATTGATGGAGCTACTTTCAGCAAAGGGCTACTTGCCCGGCTTAGCATACCTGGATACCGACCGCGGCATCAAACCCATCATGGAAAAACTGCCATACAACCTGCAAGAAAAATGGATCACTCATGGGTCAAAATATAAAGAGGACTACAAGGTTGGTTATCCCCCCTTTTCATTTTTTACTTCCTTCATCTGCTACCAAGCCAGAACAAGAAACGATCCCAGCTTTGCTCTTTCTGGAAGCAGTCCTGTAACAGAAAAGCCTATCTCACGCCACACAAATTTAAGAACCCCAGTCTCAGTGAGAGGATATACAGATGTGGACGAAATTGTTGGTACCCCTAAATTTTTCCAGAAACTCAAGTATTTCTCCCAGAAAAGCATTGCATTAACACATGTTTTGGTATACACATGTTTATTTCCTTTATGTGCATTGGATCAACACAAAAAAGCTGAGAAAAAGCCACATTTGACATAATTTCACACAAAACTCAAAAAAGGGTCCGGACAAAATTATTGGCACCCTCAACTTAATATTTGGTTGCACACCGTTTGGAAAAAATAACTGAA